>JARQTC010000107.1:7393-20792 GCA_030142495.1 Cephus runcator | reverse complement strand
TTGTTAACGCCAATATTTTTATTTTTTCACGCCGGATCTAACGGTATGTCTCTTGTCCGGGGCTTAAGATACACCCTATATATAATATACACAATTGTTTAACTTTACATACGTATTAATGTCAAACTTCAATATTTTTTATACAATTGTATTGATTAACTTTCATATGTTCTAGCAAATATTTATACAATCATTCACAGTGACTTTAATGTATTGGTATTTCGAGTATTTCATTACAAGTCACATAACTGTAAAAATTTCAATAAAATCTACATAACAAATTAGCCTATTTCATTTATTACGCAAAAAACATATAACTCGTATGTGTACAACCAAGGATGCTTTAACATTATTAAAAGATCCTTCCTTTCCTTATGGCTGTATCCCCAATGGGGGACATGTGTCATATTATTAAAAGATATTAGAAGAAAGGTCACTCAAACCCATACAATACTGGGATGTTAGAAATACGTCATACCAGACGTCGTCAATCGCTACTACTGATATACGATAGACCACGGTCTTCGACAGACATCCGTAATCCGCAAACATCATCTTCCAGACGTTATTCAGAAGTATGTTAGGCTCACTTACGGATGTCTTTCTGTCCGTTTTTTGCACATCCTACCTGTCATTCATAGGATGTATAATATTTATTTGAAAATTTGGTTTACATGAATAGGATATTCTTATAAGGTAGATGACTATGTATGTACAGACATGCTCATTGACTGTTGCATTTCTCGAAGGCAACGTAACTTATGAAATGACACAACAATGAAAGTTAGACGCGCTAGAAATGACGCGTTCGCTGACAGGTTAAAACAAATTCAATGAATGTATGCACTTTTGAAAATTGTATAAAATAAGATAAAGCAAAGAACCTATTGACGATTACACGCGTGTAAAGTTCCCGAAAGGGAACTAACTATAAAATATATAATAATAATGAATGGTAAACATAATGGACAACATAAATGCCGACATTCTAAAGATGTCACACTGCCTCGTGTTTAAGAGCTTTGCATAAGACGTCTACCGAATGTATTAGGCATAGCATTTTTCAACCGGACGTCAGTAGGACATTGCACACATAATTCAAATGTCGCTCGGATGTTTTGTTTTGTGTGGGAAACGAAACTGATTTCGCGATTACCTCATATCTGTTTTCCATTTCAATTCTTTCTGGTTTCCAAATTTCAGTCTTGCTATTGGTTGGTGTATGATTTACTAATATGCAAAATGAATCATCAGTATGCAGGAGTATTCTTAGAAATTGAAACATATCTCGTCGAAGGATTTAAAAGAGGAAACGTCATGGGAATGTTAATTGATTAGTTGTAGAAATCGCAAAGACGTTCAATGCATGTAGATTGCAGATGAACGATAGTTCAGAAAACCAAAGGTAATATTACACGAAAGATAACACATACAAGCTGCGATTTGTATGATAAAGAGATTGGAAATTGATTAATGGATGATTAAGACGATTCAGTGTATACATGTTTATTCGCACCATATATTTAATACATAATATATACCATCGTTCATAAATATAGATCCTGCGGCGCCCCAATAACGCTACCGGTGTTTTCATAGAAATATAAAATTATAATTAACAAAAATCATAGGAGGCAGAACTAATGTGGCTTGTAAATATTACATCTTCATAATTTCCTCTATATTTTAAGTTTGAGTACATAGGCCATAGGCTATTTATGGCATTTGGCCTCGATCAAATATGCACGCGTACATTTTTTTAACTGTATTAACTAAGATTCTACTTGACAAGGAAATAGTTGAACATAAAAGACTAACAAAATCGGTACAGAGCAAGCAAGATGGTGGAAATTGAAGTCAGGCGACCCTCTGTCTCGATAAAAGCAGTACAGAAAAAGGAAACTAAGGAAAAGGATGAGGAATAAAAGGTAGGATATTACAAGAGATATTTAGGCTGATCCATGGAGTTTGAAGGACTGTAACTTCCTTTTGTCGTAAAGTTAAAATCCACAAAGAAGGTTGGAGCGTGTGATGACTGCAAAAGGAGTACATTACTCGCAGAGATAACCGACGAGTTGATATAAGGATGCATAGGGCTCGCGCATGCGCACTTTCATTTAAGAGGGTGCGCACGCACCAGTGCGCATCCGCTACAGAAAGCTATGTGTTATTAGTTCTGTATTCAAATCTTTCCACCTTGGATATGTTCAGCAACAGGTTGGAAACCGTTTTCATCCGCAGTGTAAGTTACCCGATAAGTCTTGCCGTCGGGACCTACGAAACTGAAACTGCCTGTTACAACGATACTTTCATTTTCGGTTCCCTCATTTTTCAATTCAGCCGTTTCTTCTCTTTGCTGACCATCACTCTGCTCATAGCTGAAATGATATCCGCTGACGCCGATATTATTCTGCTCTTCTTGCTTTGTAATGGTGATATCGTTGGGATTGCCCTGAGGTGCAGCCAAGGAAATAGCCAGTAGCGTGGCGAACGTTAAAATCTGAAAGACAAACAAAGGAAATTCGATTCAAGGCAATGTATTAATTTTTATCGATAATCCTGCTATTTTTCACAACGATTTATTATTAATGACACGTAAATTTGAAAGGCACGCGCGGTTTCTGTAAAAATGTTTTTAATGATGTTTTAATAAGGTGCTCACGCACGCACGAATATACACTTGTCAAAGATTTTAACATCTTCAAGGATTCTAGGACACAATGTTACGTATTTGTATTTCTATAGTCAGTTTGCGATAAAAATATGACGTGTCTCTTTTATGTCTACAGCCATAAGAAGATGGCCCCTCGAACAAATTTTTCGTATGGAAGTTCTATATGCAATATGTATGTATAATATTTATCTTCTACGATTCGTATATGTGTGCGGTGGGTGCTTGCATATATATGTATATACACACATATACATGTTTAAAGTATAGTTTGGGGACAATTTCAATAATACAGCCGCTAGTTTCAGAACAATTGTGTAGTTTCGGGTCGGGTCTCAAAGTGTTATCAACATAACATAATGTATGTTTTAAGGCCCATAAAGCGACAGTCACACCAAATTTGTTTACTTATTTTTAATGCTACACATCCGGAGTTGTGATGAGCTTAGAAAGTGTTTCGTTAGGTTAGGTTAGAATTTCAATGCTGTGATGCGTGAGAGTATTAGCTAAAAAAAAAAACGTTAGCTTGCTATTGTGAATGCCCCTTAATCGTCTGGGTCCTCAAACTATACTTGTTACATGATTATATATATATGCCGACGTATAGAAATATCACAGATCGTCTTCACTTTCACTACGTTGCGTAATAAGTTTCGGAGGCTAGCCCTATCGTGTCTCGGTCATGTTATGTCCACCTATGTTGCTAGACCCACCGTAGTTTTCATGATGTAAGATGTGGTCAAATGTTTGACAATTGAGACGGATCCTTAGAATGGTCCTTTAACGATGCAATCCCTTGTGCTGCAGATTCATCCAGTGATCGGCCTTTATATACTGGTGCGTCCCCACCGCGATGATTATTCAGAAGTTAAGCTTCCGACTTAGAAGTCTTAGGATAGGTAGTAAATGCATCGCAGCATCCAAGATGCAGCAGCGATTGACGATGACCCCGGGGCTCATTCCTGTTTATCAAGTTTATTTTTCTGTGTTTTCTGTAAGGTTATGCGATTGATTTTTTTCTCACGTTTATTCTGGTGGTTACACCTTTCTGGAAAGCACTTTTACCTTCATATGAAATATTTCTGCAGGTCTACTCAAAAATTATTAGCCATACCATTCTCCACAGTAGAAAGTCTTTCAATATCCCAATAGATGTTTTTATGGGTGTGGTAATGGTGCCATTTGCAATTTAAGATCCTCTTTTCTCAAAATTTTAAGATGGCTCATACTCTTCGACCTCTGCTTGGGATGGGATGACATTCCATGATAGTTTTACCAATTTATTTTCTCGTAGGAATGTAACTTCTTTCTATACGGAAGGGAATCATTCTGGGCAATTTGTATCAGTCAGGCGGTGGCAAACAGTGTTACATAGCGTTTACGTACCTCGTTTAAAATAGAATCTAACTTTTCGTGCATATTTGTTTAATGCTTATGAAATAGAAAGTGACCGTTAGACATCTGGTTTACGTTAATTAAATCCAAAGTAAGAATAAATCGTCACTTTCGAATGAAAGCAAAAGGGTAGCAGCTTTCGAATACAGAATAAGGATGTCCTGACATACCCCTCACAGGCTTCTGAAATCAAATTCTTCATTACAGATAAGAACAGAGGCTGCCTATGCTGTAAACAAAATTCACTTTGACATTTTTTTCCAGGTCTTTGCGTTGCGTGATATCATGCGTTTCTCAAAAAAAAATCCTAGTTCGCCTTGCAGGCGTGAATAAAAATGTGAAAGTAAACGTTTCGGTTGAGAATTTCAGGTGCAATATCACCCTGTTCGATTCTTTTTTTTAATGCCAAGAGATATCCTGTCCTTGGTCGACGTGTGTGACATTTAGTTTTCTCGTGTTGACAGGATTGAGGAAAGTTGATGATGTAACGAAAGATGACCTTGCCATTTGAAGATGTGCTGAGACGCCTCCGGCTACCGTATCCACCGCACGACTCCTGCGTATTCGCCTAGTTGGGCATCTTGTTACACGACTATCTCAAAGTCCACCTCCACCACGTCTCATATTTCTTCTCTTAGGGTAAACTGGTAAGTTTCTTTCTATAGTGATAATTCTTTCTCTGTCTCTTTCTGGTTATCTCGACGCTCCTCTTTTCTCATTTCCATTTCCTGCGCGTAAATTAATGTCGCGAATCCACTAAGCGCAGCAACAGGTTTTCCATGAGATTTAAATCGAATTAGGTAATTCTGTTTCATGAATTAACGCAAAATCATTATTACTTTTGTTGCCAATGCTGCTGCAAACTTTGACCGCGTGTGTCTGCGGAGAGAATGCCATCCAGCGGATAAAAGTCAGTGCGCTCTTCTGGCAGGTTGCGTATTTCAGCGTTAAGATAGTAAAGTATAATGGTAGAGAACACAATCAGTAAAATTTATGGAATAGACATTACATGATGTAATTAAATATATGCCGGAATTTGAGATACTAACGAATTCTAAAATTGGGACAGATTTTTTTTATTTCAAGCTTTAATATATGTATTGGCCTTCGTTGTTTCTGGCAGTGATTTAAGATACAATATATGTATAATATAATATGATGGGGAATGACGGTAGACCTTCAAAAATGATGCCTTTCCTTTTGATGATCACCTGTATTCAATTCTTCTTTTCTGCTAAATGCAGTATGACTTTTTTATTGGTATGTTACTAATTTTTTTCAGAATGACGAATCTTCTTTTTAGAGGATATGGACGTCATTTTATCTCTTTGTGCGGAAGCAGAGGATGTCTTAATAGCGTAGGTCGATCGGGAAGGACGAATTACAATAAGAAAGGAGAAATAATGGAGGAGATATTATTTTTGTATATAAGATGAAAATGACACAAAGTTTTTTTTTTTTAATCGATTGTGCCGTTGAATTTGCCTTTACATTTGCATATTTATTTTAAGAAAATACAGCAACTGACGGTATTTGTACCGCCTAAACTTTCACTCATCCGCTACACTCAAACTTCCGATATTCTTCAAGAGGGCATATATGGTATTTTCTAATTTCGTAAAATCTCATAATTCTTCGTGTCTCCGCCTATGCGCTTTTATCTTCGCTTTCGCGATAATCTCTTTTGAACATGTTCTGTGAACTCGGTCACTTAGCATATACTCACTTATTGTAATAAAAATGACCGACTTGGGACATGTGCATGCATTTTGTTATTCAGTGATGAATCTTTCTTAAAAAAAAACTTTTTTCCTTTTCTGCAAGTATCGAGTCAGAGCATGCATTACAGAAATACATCAGTGGACTGATGATAATTTCCATAGACAAATATTGTAGTAATTTTTAAGTTTTCTCTTTCGCAGCTGGTTGACGGATACTTTATGTCTGCATATATGTATATATGTAGATATTCATCTGGTCATACAGGACTAGTGCAACTGCAGTTGGCTTTCGTATAAAAATTGAATGGAAAATATAACCTCCAGTTACTGTAATAATCCTAAATATCTCTATATAGGGAATTTTATATAGAAATAATTTCATGCCACGACATTTCTCCAGACAATGTCGTATTAATTTCGCAATGTATCAATCGCTGTTACTATGGTAGACACTGGTAGCGGATGCATTGTGGTACCGAAAGGGCAGGGTTGGTACCAACCACCAATAACCATAGAATATTGTAAGCAACATCTGCCGACCTGCGTTTGCATCTCACGTGTCATCCCTGCCTCGAGGATGCGACTAACCATTTACGTGTAGCATTGATGGTGGCGATGGTAGGTGGCATTTAGCGAATCGTGCCATCGTGCGCCGCGACGGTGGTTACGCAAGGAGCCCTCTTCGCCGAGGACGGCCTCGTACGGTCCACCGGCACACTCTTGTGAAATTCCTATCATACGAGTTCCTCTTCAACATTCCCGTACCTCTGTCTCATAACTTTACAAGTACTTCATAGCTTGGACGAATGATGCTTCTATCATTTAGTTGAATTTAGACAATCTTTTTTTCTTTTTCGTCATCTTAAAATTATACTGCTGTAAGAGCTGCAGCCCTTATTATAATATAATGCAGTATGATTTACTACTTTTTTGGTATAATGATTAATTTTAGATTGGATAGTTATTCATACGTAACTTCTTGATATTTACTTATTGTTTACTAGAAAATGTATGTAAAGTCGAATGAGATTTCCTGATAGGAATTGCATCGTCAGAACGGCAGATGTCTACGTGGAGTATGTCAGAGTAGTTACACGTAAGATGGTCTTAAAAGTGAATGACGAGTACGTCATGATGAATAATGATTTTGATTGTCTATATATGTTGTAATGGTGCATAATAATTTTGCGATCGCAAATAGAGAGTCGATAAGAGTGATTTTTTATATTTATTGGTTATATCGCTTATATTGCTGGTATCTCTTTTAAATAATATTGTCGTGGACTCTTGTCCGTTATTAACATAACACTTGACTTACATAATCGGTACTTCCTTCTCGATACTAACGCATCTTCATGTCTAAGGATTTATCGTAATGAGTGTACATATGTGAATATCGCAGACGTAATGTCTCATAATGACAGACAAACACAAAGAGAAACTTTTGGCAATTCCTAAAAGCTTAAAATCAATAAATATTCGTTCGAGAAGTCTTTTCTCATTACAAAATACATTTAGACAAAAAAATTTCAAAATTCAAAAACCATTATAAACACACAAAATAGGACAATGATTTTCTGATAAATTGTAAAAAGAAATCCAACTTCAAATGTATAAAGTGAAAAGTAACGCCTAAGAGGTTCTACGACTTCATCAAAAGAAAGCTTGAAAACGATATAGGTATCTCGTTAGAATTTTGGGCGCAGAGAAAAGGAGAGAGAGAGAGAGAGAGCGAGGGGGGAGGGGGCTCCTGCCAAATCTTGGGGACTATATAATCTCGCACGCTTATCGTTAAAAGCAGTCTATAATTCGAGAGAACTCAGGCTGACGTTCAGTAACCGCACCTTCAAAATGAAGACGGTACGTCAAATAAAATATAAAAGTATCCAGGGAAAGAGTCTTGAAGCGATATGGAATTAACGTGTGTGTCAGTTAACTTTATTGGATTATGTATTTCTCGTAGATCATTGCTTTCGCCGCCCTCGTGGTCGTAGCCTTCGCAGCCCCCCAAGGTCAATCGGATGTTACCGTAGTACACGAAGAGCCTTTGGATAACATCGGCATCGATGGCTACAAATATAGCTACGAACTTTCTAACGGAGAGTCGAAGCAGGAATCAGCACAGGTGAAGAACGTCGGCACCCAGAACGAATCCATCCAGGTCACCGGCGCGTACTCCTGGACGGACCCAATTACCGGCCAGAAATATCAGGTTGTCTACACCGCTGATGAAAATGGATTCCAGCCTCAAGGAGCACATATTCCAGTCTAAACTCTTGATTTTCTGCGAACCTTTATTTATGACGAATACACCATTTTTTAATTGAAGAACTTTCCGTTATTCTACCTGATTCAAATATTTTGAAACTTCTTTAAAGGAATGCGGCTAATCTATTATCGTAAAGGTACAAGAGTTTGCTAATTGACACTTCATCACGTTCAAACGTATGACGAACGCCGAAGAAGTAGATTGGCTTGAGTGTCTTTGTCATTTCGTTTGATCAATAGCATCCAGCTGTAAGCATTACAGTTGTCACCCATGATCTGTCCTTATTCGTTATTTTTAGTTAATTTTTTTTTAATACTATTTATCTAATCTCATTCTCAAAAAAGATATTTATTTTTTTTTGGACAATATTTTGGGACTCAACGTTTGCTGAGAGGTAAGTGGATGCAATTGATCCGATTTAGTAAATGTTTGTTTAATTGAATTCAGTAGTACTGATCAGGACTAATCGTAAGTCACATACATATGCTAATAGATATCTAATAATAAACCATTCACTTTGCGTTCGACTAGAAAGGATTTCGTTTGAGTGGACTCCCATTCCTACATAAATTATTATCTCAATGTGTAAATTCCTGCCAGGCATAGAGATCGTGTTTGAACTCTGAACTTAGAGGCGCACCGTAATTCCTGGTAGCATGTTCGTCGCGAGAAGAGAATGGATGTGGTATAGAACGGTTGTTGCGAAATGAGTCATCCTACCTGCAAAATCAAAATACGGGACGAACATTTATCTTAAAAAATTGTCATTTGATTTCGTACAAATATTCGGACCTACAATGATTACGTCATACAACACATTATGAATTTGGAATCCTTCGTGTAGGTTTCGTAGACGGATTTTGACATGGAGTATTTTGTTTATTGTTTACATGAATAATATAATTGATAAGAAGATAGACAGATTTCGTAGACAACGAGATGTGTTGCACAATAAAAATGATATATATCTATCGTAACGTCATTTTTGGAAAATATTCGTGACAAATTCCCGATTCTCTCTTTCACCTTTACTCGTTCGATCGGCGCTTCTACACGTCGGTGCATTTAGTCTTAATTAGAGCGGACTTCCAAAATTTTTGGATGTTCTGTCTATTGATCTTCGGCTTTTGACTTCTCCTTCTGGCTTTTTTTTTTCTTTTCTTTGCATTTTCTCACATACCCTACCACCTACCCATATGGCTGTTGAGGAATGGACAGTTTTGGAGCAATTTTTGAAAAATTCTGAGGAACATTTGGAGATTTCTGGAAATTATTGAATTTTGAGCTATTGGGATGACTTCGTCAGTGAACCACGCAGCACCAGAAATGGGGCTCCCGCACGCAAACTGCTGGCCGCCCATTTGGGGGGGGGCCCTCTTTGAACGTTCGCGCTATCTCACCGCCGACTGGGACTCGGATGACTATGGATGAGTTTCTAGACTCGCTGACCTCATTTGGCCATCAGGAAAGAGAGAAGGGAGGCCTCCAGTTTACTGGACCCGCGTCTCGTCAGCCCCTGGAGAGCTCGCGACTTCAAACACACCTCGGCCGTCGTCGACGAATTCCGGCACGTCTCGTTAAAAACCGTCAAGTTTTGACTATCATCGTCCGTCTCCTCGTCCTACTCCCGATTTCGATATCTGGGAGCCAATCAATTAACATAATTGAATTTAATTTCGAGTGCACCCTATATTATTTCGCCCCCCGATTTATATTGTATTCCTAAGGGAAATTTATCTTTATTTATGACTTCTATCCGATTTCCTCTATTATGCGAAATGTTTCGTTTTATTGTATTAGGTTATATTGTTTTCTGACTGTTAATCTTCGTGAGTCCCTACGTAATTTATCAAAAATGGTAATCATTAAAAAAATGTTTAAAACACAAAGACTGCTTACACTAAGAAAACAGAATAACTGCAATATTGTAGCATCCTAGGATTTAAGAATGAGATTCATAGGTTTTTCTGAAACCAAAATCTACAAGATTTTTGAATCTTTCAGGCTTCACTTCTGTATAACCACTCTTCTGATGATAACTGATTATGAGTCAGAAATTGCAGTTTAATAATATTATTTTTCAAATGCAAATTAATATCATAATTCATTAATAAACAAAACTTTGCGGGAAATGCCGTCAGACGGGGGTCAGAATACAAAGGGGTGGTTTTTGTGAAAACTGCTACCGAACGTTATTGAAGCGAATAAGCTACTTAATTAACGCAAAAAAAAAAGAATTTTGTAATAATTGTAAACGCAAAATTAAATTAGATTACGATACTACAAATATTGTAACGGTACAAATTGGCCAACCTCTCAGTACTCCTGTAGTGAGGGCGCACTATTTAGTAACAGTAACAGTAAAAGAAACAGTAGAACGAGAGTAAGTGCGGATTAAATCCGAAAGGATAACGCAGATTAATAAAATAAAGTTGTAAAGAAGTATTTTCGCTCGATTTATGCCCTCTGCGATATAGAACATAGTAGTTGCATAAATTAATTGTTAAGAATTTTGTCGAAGGCTCCGGCATATAGGCGCTTGTTTTTCTGCCGAGCCATTACGTAGAGAAAAACTGTCAAAGTTCTGAGGAGAGCATTGCGATCTGCCTCAGAAACTTTAGTTGACATCATTTTGATTCCGATCTATCATCCTCGCCGTGATTAACCAATTTGCAAATAGCCAATAGTTAGGCAGAGTGCCACTAGGGCTATCTTACTGACACAGGCGCATCCTCTGTTCTTCAAAGACAGGTCTTCTTCTTCTTCTTATTTTTTTCCAGGTGATCGGCTTATAGTTCCTTATTAGGGCAATTACCAGTCAAATCTTCGGTAACTCGTCCAATCCTTGGTTAAATTCCACGTAATTCTTTATAGTACCTCTTGTTTAAAATGCGCGCCGTATTTCACTTAAGGGGTTAGACTACTGTGAAATTTTCAAATTTTCGAAATTTTTTTGTGTTTAAACAATACTTTGAAGTGTTCAGAATAATATGCAAAAGGTTCCATGTAGATATTCAAAGTATTTTTTGAGTTGTAGCGTTTGTAGAGAAGGAAGAATTTGACACGCAGGTAGACGACTACCTAATGCTCAAAAAACTAGAGTAAACGGCCGAGTTACCGATACTGTTGCAGATTGTGATCCCGATGGCATAATTTTGACTGTCATAAATACAGTTTTTATGGAATAATAATTGAATTACCGGCTAATTGAAAAGCGTTTTTCACTTTATATTATTGGAAAAACACACTGTTTTAAATAAAATATTTTAGAATAGAAATTGACCAGTGAACAGTGCGACACGTGTCTCAGTAGATGCCACGAGCTACGTCGTTGTGAATTTTGTTCGTCAGGTAAGTATAAAACGACATAAAAATGGTGTTAACATCTTCAGCAGGAACCAGACTATTAACTTTTGGTTAGATATTTTTTTAAATTCGCGGGATCAATAAGTGCGTCACATAATTCAAATTGTGTTGCTGCGTTGTTGACCCTCGTTTGTATGGGGATATTCGGAAGTGTTAGAAGGTGGGTATGCGCAGGCGTCATAAATTGCTCGAAGGGGGTCACAAATCGGGTATACGCAGGGGTCACAAACTACGACATGCGTGTTTCTCGAGTGTTAGAAACTTCCGTAGCAGAAAAGCGCTATTAAAACAATAATTTTATTAATAAACCTTGATTGTTTCACTTATATAATAGGTGAATCTCATTCGGAAAGATTTAACGCACGTGTTGAAATCATTAGTTTTCAGTTTGGCTATATCACGCATGAATAAATAGCAAAAATCCGACACGGCCACTCTTAAAGTATCACTAACTGGGCCGTTTACCCCAATGCTCAAATTTTAAATGCGTTTTTCTCGAAACTATGTTTTCCAAAACTGTACATACACGATATCTCGGGCTGCGATTGATGAATCGACTTGAAATTTGGTACACATGTTCAGAGGAATACCAGTTTAGGCGTGACGGACGATTTTGTCAATACGTTTTTTTTGCAATATTGATTAATAATAATAACACACATTATAGTTCCGAAAATGGCGAAAAAAGTTCAGGAATTTTTTCTCGTAACATAAGACGAAAAAAGAAGCTCCGTCACGCCATATAATAGCTAATACCATGTAGTTAATGAGGATATTTTTTATTTTTGATTCAGACCAACCATATTTGCAAAATCTTGAACACCGACCGATCGCGCACGGAAAATATCAGCCGACACGAAAAAGAATAACACACTCCTTAAGTTATATTATACATAAAAACATATTAAAAAATTTCCCAAATTTAGCCTGTTTCGACGCTGGTCACAGTAGCCTAAACCCTTAATTTGAGCCGACCAACACCAGCGCTACCAGACATCACAAACAAATATATTGAATAGACTCAGTCCGCAAGAACACTTAGCTTACAATAACCTAAAAACTAAATCTCTCCTCATTTTTCTTTATAATACTAATAACAGTCTCACAAATCGCCTTTAATATACCTGTATCTTTAGAAAATACCAAGCTACCTATATCATATGGTGGAAGAACTCCCAGTTTTTTAAGCTTAGTATTAAATGCTTCTGATTCCTTTTTATTCAGAGCATAATTTAATAATACGCTGACATTATGCATGTCAGCTCCGCAATCACACACAATAATTCCACTATATTAAAATGTTTGTTTACACAACAGTGACCCGATCTCAGCCTGTTAATAATGCGCACATTCTTTCTCCTCGTCTTCATTTCGACAAACCAGGGTTTCTCAAAAGATCCTTCTTATCTGCTAAAAAAGTATTTTCCTTCGTGTTCCGCTTCTTAATTCAATTTAAACCACGCCTCTTCCCTGGCCAGATGTTTATAACTCTTTGCATATTCAATCCAAGTGCACTTCAGATCGCAATGCTCTGCGCTGAAACTCCTCTTAGCCACCCCATCCGCAATCTCGACCCCCCCCCCCCCTACCCGACAATGACTTGGAATCCAGATGAATTTAATCTCCTTTTCCATTCTTCTTAACTTAGCTGTTAGAGATTTGATTATTCTAAACAGAGGATGAACTTTTGTATCATATTCGTTTTTATTTAAATTATTTACTACACTTAAGGAATCCGTTATTATTACAGCTTTCTGCCAATTCTGTTCCTCGATTATTTCTTCAGCTCTGAGAATCGCACTCGCTCCGGCGAGGAAGATCAATACTCTAACATTGAGTCTCGCTTCCCAGGTCGAATCTAACCTCAGCTCAACCACTCCATACCTCACCAGGCCACTTCCTATACAGGGTGATCCAGAATTACTTTCACACCCGAAAGTGGGTGATGGCTGGGGGTCCCCCGAGTACCCTCCCGCA
>JARQTC010000104.1:215435-291990 GCA_030142495.1 Cephus runcator | reverse complement strand
GAAGAAATAAATAAAGAAGAAGAAGAAGGTTGTAAATGGATATAGAAATAAAGAAGTGAGAATAAGGTAATAAGAAAGAAATGAATATAGAAATAAAGAATTGAAGAAGTAGAAAAGTGAGGAATAGAGTTGTAAAAGTGGAGAAGAAATGAGGAAAGAGATAAATAAGAAAGTGAAGAATGAAAGATAAAGGAATAAGGAATTAATGAAGAAATAAATATAGAAGAAGAAGAATGTTGGAAATGGATATAGAAATAAAGAAGTGAAGAAGTAGTAAACTAAGGAATAGAGTTATAAAAGTGGAGAAAAAATGAGGAAAGAGATAAATAAGAAAGTGAAGAATGATAGATAAAGAAATAAGGAAGTAAGGAGGAAATAAATATAGAAAATGAAGAAGGTTGGAAAAGAATAAGAGAGGTGTTTCCAAGAGACCAGTATAGGAGACCGGCTCGAGGAAGAATGAGCGCTCCGAGCTCGGTCACTGCTTGAGCGCTCCCCACTCCCCGTCTCCTCCCACTCGCTGAGTCCTGCGCGACGAATATGCGCGCACACAATTTTCGGCAACTTCCAGTACTTCTAAATATTCTTGGCCAGCATTTTTGATTTGTAAATCTTAATAGAAAAGATGTTGCGGAGCAAAATGGAGCAAATTGAGAGCAATTGCATTTAAAAAATCATTCGAAAAACTGCTTGGTTATTTCTAACTGCGATAACAAAAATATTTTATTTTTTTAATATATACTTTTTAGCCGTTGTATAATATCAGCGGAGCAATTAGGAAAACGTAAGGAGCATTTCAGGAGCAATTTTTTAGGCATTACAACATATAAATTTTTATACTTCGACGCTAAATTCCCGATGGTCACTGTTTGGTATGTAAAGGGGTTGTACTGATTTACACCTGTGTAATTTTTGTCTGAACAAAAATGTATATCGTTTTAACCCTATCTAGAAGTTCTGTTGCTGGTTCCAGCATATAATCTATGTCCACTACCTGTTGGAGACAAAGTTCCATGAGACCTGGCCTCTCTTTATTAGTTACCTTCTCAGTGGAGTCAACGGTAATATATAGCACATGAATGGAAATTAATAAAAAACCATTCATTCCCTTTGGCAAAAGAGAAATATTTATAAAAAGCTTTTACACGGGATTTCTATACCGGATTCGTTAAGATCCTACCCATTTCTGTTTCCTTATTAAACTCTTCATAAAATTATCCTCTCTCTGTCATGTAGGTATCCTAAGTCTCTAGTATCTTTCCAAATTGACTTAACGCATATAAACTCTTTTGGATAATTAGGATCTTGACTGGATTTGGGTTTTCTTATGAAAATTGGATATAGCACATAATTTTTTTTTAAGAATGACGTTTTCTTTATTACAATAATTTGTAACGATCATATATATATATACACATATATATATATGATATAATAGAAATCTATAAATTCTATGTCCACAACCGAATGACAAAAGTAATTCCATTTCAGCTAGAGTCTCTCGCGACGTTTGATTATTAACGTAATTTACACAATTTTCTTTCTTGCGCTTCCAATGGCGTTTGTGCAATAATTATGGGACTGAGGGATATACAATTAAAAAAAAAACAATTAGAAACAAGGATGGACAAGAAGCGCAAGAAGTCGTAGACAATGGTTAAGTCCATGTTTGTTTTTTATAATTTTCGTTTCTTCGTGCTTGGATTTTTCTGCCGGAGCGCGTAACGTAACGTATTGTAATATATTACAAAATAGAAATAATAATTAGTAACACTTAACAGAATGTACACGATACGTATTGGCTAATTTTTTTTCTCATTACAAATAAGAGATACGGTACTTTTCGTACGGAAATTAACGAAGCCTTTCGTAAAAAGCCGAAGTTCGTTTGACATTGAAGATTGAAATTGAAGAGGGACAGTAATTCAGTCATCGAAGTGCGTCGTTGGGATATTAAAATTTAATTGACGAATTACCTGATTGTTTAATTGATTAAAATCGACTTAGAAAATAGTCGATAAAAATTTTGTTTGTTTCTGTTAATCGATGACTCAACGTCAGGGATTCTTTTTTTTTCTAATTATCATTACGAATGACAACGTTAATATCCTAGAACGAGAAAATACCTTAAGGTGTGCGCTATAAGACAGTAAAAAAAAAACAGATACGCTTCCATTTTGTTTTTCGTACGTCGAGGATACGTTAATAAAAAATTTTTTTCGTTATTCGAAGAGACAAAAATTACTTTCTCCTTTTTTCTTTGCTTTTTTCCTTCTTAAATAACTTTTGTTCTCTCATGTAACTCCTGTACAACATGGCACGTCCTATTCTAACATTACGCAGCGTTGCGTGTTTACGTCTATACGCGCTTACGCCCTAAGCGATTAGTTTTTTTCAAGTACTTTTCGATTCCACGATTTCGTAGAAAATTCATCTAGACGCTAGATTTAGTATATTTACATTTGCTTTGTATATAGAATTTGACGAGTTCCTTTTTTTTTTTCAAAAGAAAGAAAAAATTATATAAAGGAAGAAAGTTTTAAGACAAAAAAATATACTATGGCCCAATTTCATTGGTCCGCTAAGACGATCGAACAAAAGGTACAGACAGCGGATGATTTTTGTGATTTAAAAGAAAGACCGGTTTTTTGCTTTTCTTAAGTAAGTTCGATGTAATGACGAGTGGTAAATGACCTTTCCATTCGCGTTGATGATATTTCTTTGCACAGTTCAGAAAAGTGTCTCAAGTTCCTCAAAATGAAAATTAAATGGGACAAGGTATTTTTTTTTAACAAATAATTTTGAATGAAAAGGTCTGGGTATGTTCGGTATTCATCTTAAGTTTTTTCAGAGAGAAGAATGTTTCTTATCACAGTCAGCGGCGGGCCGCACACCACGTTCCGGGCGGTGGCGTAAAAAATTCCTCGAAGAAAAGAAAATAGTTGGGAGAGAAAAAAATGCATTTTCGAAATTCGTACGCCGCCCGCGCGGAACCTTCGATACTTCGTTATTCGCGCGATCACTTAATAAAAAAAAAAACCCTACACGCGATCTCACGTGGGAGTCGTGAGGCTTACACAAGCTAATTAAACCAAAAAATTTTGTGTCGTATATAAAAATTGTAAATAATAGATATTCGATTGACACATATTCTATTGTTCTAACGTTCATACGCTTTGTTTCTCTTCCATTCTCTCAATCTCGCTATTCCTTTCTTTCTCTCTCTCTCTCTCTCTCTCTCTCTCTAGTAACATGAATATAAAATAATTACGAATCTACGCACTAGCAATAAAAACTTACTTCAGTACCCATAGTAATTAGTTATTTACAAGCCACGGATAATGGCACGTTAAGAATATGTTTGCACTACAGTTCATTGTATGTTTTAACGTAACTCCCAACAGATGGCGTAACAGGTCACTTCCGGTAATAGCCATCCGCAAGTATTTTTTTTTCTCTGCAACGGCAGTACTTCAGGCACTTCATTCTCTAAAGTTCTCTAAGTACTGTACTGAAAACAGTCCCGGTAGTCTCTTCTCCACCTCGAGATACCAGAGGCCCCTGGGTAATATCAAGGAGGAAGCGTATCTCCCAATACGCGGCAACCGGAAGCTGTGACATTCTTTCGTCAAATTTTCACTTCCTTCGACGAATCTCTTCGGTCTTCGCATCCGGTTCCTGATTCCGTGATGCGGTGACCGAGTATCTCATCACTGTCGACATCCACCGTCGTTCTTCAGAGTCAGACCGTCGTCTCGTTTTTCCTGAACGGTTTCAGGGGTTGAAGTTCACGTTCTAGTCTGTCGAAGTCGTTGTAGTACTCGTGATCGGATTCCTCTTCTGAACTTCTCTGTCTCACTTGTGAACCGAAGGTTCCCTTGGTCAACACCTTCTTTAGGTCTGGTGTTGGGATACCCAGGGGTTGTGGTGTAAGGGGCCCTTCGTCCTGGGACATTATGTATTCTGGATTGTCCAGAGACGTTTTCCCTGGAATTGTCAGGAATTCGGGATACTTTCTGTATCCGTTATTCACCCGTTTTGGTTCTGCTTCTGAAAGAGCCAAGATAAACGTAAGCTTGTGTTTTTCTTCAATAAATATTTTTTTTTTTTAATTAGTAAAAAATTTACCTGAGGGTTTCGAGTCACCGATGAGATCCATATATTGAGTAGTATTTGCTGGTAATTGAGGAGACGGCATTAGGTAGTCATCCTCGTCGACGGGAAGATCCAATTTTAGATTCCCTACTTGAGCCTGCTGATGTACAGATCCAACTTCTGAATCGAAGCAATCATCTGTTACGTCGCAGTCTACAAATTAAGAAAAAGGAATACATAAATGTGAGGAACCGATAAATTCTCAATAGGGAATTTGGAAAATGGATTTAAGACTCACCTCTTACGCCTACAGTCTTCACAGGATCCGAACAGTATCTGGAGCTAGAACTATCAGATCCCATAACATGTCCGCAGTGTCCATTAGGATGAGCATAATGCGTGTGCTGTCCGGAATTTCCGGGCTCGTGGGACGTACTTCCGTTTCCGTGAGATCCTCCATACCTAAGATATTCCCTATCCCAATTCTGCTGGTTCTGAGGAGTCGGTGAATCCGCTGCTAAAGGCATTCCGTTCGGCCAACATGTTTTCAAGGGTGTGTTAGGCGGAGAGCCGGTAGTACTTGAAGCAGATATACCAGGTGGAATAGGCGCCCTGGATTTAGGTTGTAGATACTCATCAGCATCTACTAAAGCTTCTGGTCCGTCCATCGCCGAGGCTAGATTACGAATCATTTCCTTCTCATCCTGGATAAGAAAAAGGATCGATAAGGAAAAATAATTTATTTGAAATATGGTTGTAAAAATAATTTATTCCAATTATACCTGCAGAGTATAGGAAGGCAGTCTCATATATTTGTCTCCTTTGATGGCCAAGTATCGTCCAGGGTCGCGCGACATCTTGGCAAAGTCTTCGGCAAGTTCCTTAAAGCTGGGTCTAGCCTCAGCGTCCAGCATCCAGCACTTAATCATGATCATGTAAACGTCTATGGTACAGATTCCTGGCTGCGGCAACCTCTCTCCCTTTTCTAATAATTCTGGTACGTTTCTAGCTGGCACATTCTCATACGGTCTTCCACCATAGGTTAGCACTTCCCATATGGTAACACCGAAAGCCCACACGTCAGATTTATGTGTGAAGACACGATGCTGTATACATTCCAGTGCCAGCCATTTAATAGGCATCTTTCCACCGGCAGCTTTGTACTGTTCTTCGTTAATATCCAGTAACTTAGCCAAACCGAAGTCCGTGATTTTAACACAATTAGGAGTCTGGACCAGGACATTTCTCGCAGCAAGATCCCTGTGGACTAGCCTTCTATCCTCCAGATAAGCCATACCCCGTGCTATTTGCGTGCACCAATTTAGTAGCGGCTTGGAACCAATCTTATCTTTGTAGGTTCGTACAAAGTCTAGGAGACAACCCAGAGGCATCAGCTGGGTAACCAGCATCATCTGTGAGGTCATGCAGACTGCTAGTAGCTGAAGTAGATTAGGATGTTCTACGCTAGCCATTATGTAAGCTTCGTCCAAGAACTCCTTGGAGGTATTTGCACCGGTGCCATCATGGAGGACTTTAATGGCTACTGGAATTTTCACATTCTCACCCTGTGGTACCCAGACACCCTTGTATACATTGCCAAAGGCACCGTAACCTAGGATT
The DNA here is from genome assembly GCA_030142495.1 of Cephus runcator. NCBI lineage: Eukaryota > Metazoa > Arthropoda > Insecta > Hymenoptera > Cephidae > Cephus > Cephus runcator. Next base: position 286,275 of record JARQTC010000104.1, on the reverse strand, counting down.
CCACCCTTTCTCATCTCTTCCTCCTTGATGATCCGTAGTTTGGCCAGGTTGGGTTTCACTCCTGTAGGTCTCAGAGGCTCGTTGTCATCCAGACCAGTCAGTGCCATTGTCATTTTGACAGTATTCTCTTTAGCCTTCGTACGCAATCTCCATTGGCACATTATAACTGCCGCCACTACCATGAAGATCGCTGTGAAAATACCAACTCCAACCAAAATTGCTGGTTGCAATTCATTGTCCGACGTATACCCAAGACCAATTGCCTCCGATGAACAGTACGGTTCACCATCTGGTGGGAAAATCTTGTGAGGGTATTCGGGAGGACACGTTTCGGTGCAGTTGAACGAAGTGGAATTGTCGGCTACGTCCTCATCCTAGATGTAACCAAAAGATTTTTTATACCGCGATATAGATGTTATAGACTGTTAACCGCGTAAGCGCATTATCTTACTTACAATATTAATTTTATAGTTCCGACATTTGTAACACTTATTCGGTCCTGGACCAAAGCATCCTCGACATTCACCAAAGCAAGGAAGACAGAGCTGTGTATCGGCATCGGCAAAGTAATCAGCAGGACATTCATCCTCACACTGTTCGCCTCTCTTGTACCTGGTGCACTTTTGACAGACCTGCTCATGGAATCCATATCCTGTACACTTTTTACATCTCGCATGACACTTCCGGCATACAGCTTTTCCAGCTAATGGCTTTAATGTTCCTTGCTCCTGGGGACTGACCCATTCGTAGTAATGTCCTAGGATCAAAATGTTTTATTATTTAATCATGCTCAAATTTAATGATCAATTTCATTTTCTGTACAAAGTGACCTGTGGGCCTTACCTTCTGGACACGATTCACGCTTCTGCAAACATCCCTCGGGAAGGTGGTCGTCGTTCATTATTGCTTTTTCACAACTATGACAGCCATTGGCTCCTATATTATTCTCAGGACCCTCACAGCCACCGACGCAATTCTCGTGACAGTGTTTGCACTGTCCGTTGTCGTTGTACTTTGAAGACGGACACTTAGGAACGCAGAAAGGACCATCCCGAACGTTTTTACACTTGTTACAGTGCTCTGCGTTAGGTCCTGTACACGTGCCATCGCATTCCTCGTGGCAAGGTTTACAAATTCGAGAATCCGCTTGATATATGCTGAAAAGTCCATAATAATTATAGAAACAAACTATTTTGTGAGTAATGTTCGCAACAAAAAAAGTTTTATGGTACTGTTGTATAATATTATTCAGAAAGATTGAAAAGCAATTATTGGTATACTGCTGGTATTGATAGAATTTACCTGTTATCCTTGCTCTACGTACACGCTTGCAATGACAAGGATTATTATTTAAGAATATCTGTTTTTGTTTACCATGTTTGATTTTGGAATTTTGTCAACTTACCCAGGGAGTATAGTGCAATTTTGTAGGCAAACGTTGCCAAGGATGAAGTTCTTGCATGACAGACACTGAGCAGGTCCTGGACCCCAGCATCCCTCATCAGAGCATTGTTCATCGCATACTAATCCTTCTGCAACTGTAATAAATAAGAATGGGATTAATAAGTTATATTTAAATGATAGATAAAGTGATAATAGAGAATATACTTACTGCATTCTGATTCGTTTTTATTATTCGATAACAAGGTGTCATGTTCGGATGACTTCTTGATCCTGGTCCAATTAATACTTTGTGCATAACACAGATCAGTATTCTCCAAAATGGCAATTGACCCAGAATATATCTTCTTCAAGGAGCTAAGTCCAAGAGATACCAGAGCAGTCTTGACAATGTACAACGATGCAAAGTATTCGGTAAGAGTTCTTCCACCAATGACTTCCAAGTTACGAAAATAGGATAAATTAGTAAAGTCCTTGTGATCTCCCTGAATATTCAAGTATCCAGTGATCTCTTTCAGGGTGCTGAACACTTCTAGTCTATCAGGATGCATAGCCTCGTAGCGAGAGCCAAACGTAAAGTTGCTGTATATATGCTGGAATCCTTCGAAGCTCTGATCCAGGATAGTAATAGACCCTTCAATAATGGTGCAATCCTTGAAACTGTCTATATTGCCAGAATGAACTTTGTCAACTCCTGTGCACGTTTTTGGACAAGGTCCATCGCAAGGTACGCATTCGCCATTAAGAGCCTTCTTCTTAGGTGGACAGGATCTTACGCAGGCTCCATTATCCTTCAGGAGATGTTCAGGACACTTTCTAACGCACGTTGCACCATAGGCATATTTCCCATCGGGATTAGCTTCCCAGGAGTAAGTAGTTGGGTTGTACCTAGTGATTAAAATATTATTTTGAGCAACTGTACTTATTCCAACGAATTTCAAAATCTGAGCCCAGATACTGACTTTTGCATCGGTGGACACTCCTGGGTGCAGACACCATCGTCAAAGAAGTTCTTGCAGGCTAGACAGTCACTCTGTTTGGGTCCAGTGCAACCACCAGCACAGAAGAGATGGCAGCACTCGCGTGGGTTGGACCCAAAACACCTGCCCTGCCAACACTGTGGCGAACAGTTCATCTTGGAGAACCTTTGACAATTCTCTGGACCTTCTCCCCAGCATCCTTGCTCACAGCTCTTGTCACAATACGGACATTTTCGTTCTGGCGAGGTAAAGTTGTAGACATAAGAATACTTTCCACCGGGTCCTGTTATTATTTCATCCCAATTGATCGTCTTGGTATGACAAAGGTTGTAGTTGTTGTATATCCCAACGCTGCCATTAAGGATATCTAGGGAAATAAATTTAATTAGAGACAATTCAGGATTTATTAAAACATCCTCATGAACCATATCTTCATTTAATTTGCTTGACACTGACCTCTGAGCGCTGGCATCTCCAGGTTATGTAGTTGACACATGGTAACGAAGAGGGCAAACTCCACGTCGTGTATGTTGAGCTTGAAGAGGGTCCTACCACGTATAATCTGGAGTCTAGGTAGGACGATCCTCCTGACGTCGACGTGGCTGATGAGTACATAGCCAGTAACTTCTCGTATGTACTGGAGGAAGCTGAGATCGAGGGAGTCATTTTGGAGCCACGTAATCTCCAGATTCCCATCGACGTAAGTACAGTTGGTGTACCGGTCTCGAAGATTCCGGTAGTGGTGCTGCTTGTTGGATGGCACCGAGAGTCGGCCATTGGTCCCAATGCAAACTGGAACAAGGAAAATAAAATAAAATTTAAGAATACAACCAACATGAACCACACTGAGATAACCATCTGATTTCTAAATTTCATTTGAGTAACTTGATACGCTATCCTAGATTGATCTGGACTTTGGAAAGTGTTTTTCAAAAAAAGGGACTGGTATTCGGTTACACGAGGCCCTTCAAGCTTTGTTCATTATCCAAGGCTGTATGCAAGAAACAGTGATTTTGCGCAGCACTGTAATTGATGACAAGCATAACAAGCGTCTCTCTTTACATACATTTTTCAATATTCTCAATGAACCATAATCTTTGATCAGAGCGTCGTTCTTTGTCTGAAGAAGTAGGATGTTCACAACTTCGTCGGACTAAACGTGCATGTCCTGAGACTGTAGAATCTAATGACAAAGTCTAACCTCTTTAAGGTTTTCAACACCTACTGTTTCGACCAAGCTACGAGACGCCGATTGACGAAATATACCAATAAGACAAGACTCAAGGAACCATCCGAATTAAGAAAGTTTGATCTTTTTTAACAGATTAACCAATATAGCGCTCTCGAAGAAAAATCAAAGTGCGGTGAAATCTACCACCCACATTAACGTCTAATACCCCTTCATTCTATAGATAGCTTTCTAGGCCTCAAAACAGTTGGAGTGGAAGACAAGTGGGCGAACCACTTCCTATCAACGTGGTAGTAACGCTGCACAAAGATTGTGCAACTGGCACCTCCCGTTGAATAGTCAGTATTAGTACCGTGAAAAATGACAGTCTCAGGCGCTGTTGACCCTAGTACAGGACTGACGTATGCAAAAGCGGACGCGGCACGTCGGAATGATTTCCTAGAACTTCCCATAAAGTGAGGTTACCTCAATGAGAAAAGAACTGACAATGAAAATAACATGGGAAGGAATCGTGTGAACAGAAGCCACGGAGGTTCCCGTGTCTCCTCCTACAGGAGTAACAGCCAAGGATCTTTGCGACTTTCTTGTTCGCGTGGGGGAGCATAAGATAGCCGCTGGCATCATTGACGAGCCTGATGGTGCCCCGTCTGAAAGAAATGCCGGAACGAAGAAACCGGGTCCTCAGGTATTTGCACTGGCCAGATGCTTGCACTGGACCGATCTCAAATAATGCGAATAAGAATACAAGGCCTCGCTTCAGTTGCAAGGAACGGCCGCCCTTGGCGCCACCGTCGGAAATACCATGGGACCAGTTCTTCGGATTTATATCAGGCCCAATCATTTTCCCAGTACCCGACGTCTGGTACCACAACAGGTATTGCATTTTAGATTCTTAATGTACTAAAAATTATTATTATCTTTTGCTAAAGCTATAAATATTTTTTAATTCTCACTGCCACGCGACTCTTCTCCGCGCCTATGGACATTTGTACACTCTACGTGCTGACATCGGAGAATCATCAAGGAGCTAGGAATTGCCGATGAACTCCCGTTAACTGGAGGCGCCGTCGGTTTCCTTTTCAGGATGGCGTATACCTCCTTTTGCCATAGTTTCAACCCAGCTACATCCGTCTGTCCTGTCCCGTCCATCCGTATGTATCTACGTCTCGTCCATTGGCCATTTTACAGGAACCTCTCCCCTTTCGTACTGGGTTCTACTTTGCTCGGTGCCGAAGAAGATATTTCCTTGGGACGATATATCGACGGTGGGGTAAGGGTGCGTTTCTGCACAAGACACAGAAACTGGATCACCATCGATCTAACTCGTTTTTTTTCCTCTCTTTTTCTATTTTCTCTCGTCTTCATTCTCCTTATTCTCTTTTCAGCTTCACTTCAGCTACGTCCTCCGAACTAGTTTCCTTATTTTACTCTGCCGCGATTCTGCCATCTCGTTCACAATTCATTGGACGTTATCCAGCAGCATCTCTTGATCCATTGGAATAATCGGAAGGCTGGGTTCAAGGTGTACGATAATTTCGGTATTTTACAGAGCTAAGGTGCGCTAAAGTGAATGATAGGGAAAAAAGAAGTAGGGAAATATAAATGGCGACTTCGGCAAAAGTATATACTGTCTTGGCTGAGCTTCGGTGCCAGCAAGTCGCACGCAACATTTTCAGGGCGACTGGGCTGATATACCTGAGCGTGCGTATGCTCATGGTAAACGTATGATTATCCTGACAGGCACGGTCGAGGGTTCCTGAAAATTACTTGGTGATTCCAACCTCGAGGAATTAACATTTTGCCAAATTTACGAGATACGAGGGTGCGAAGACAATGGAGGTCTAACGTGCTAATATCGATTACCGACTGGGCGTGAACTGCTGTCACGTAATTACCGACGGAGCTCCTAAGAAATTTTCAAGGTCAGGACGTCCCGGGTTCTTACCCCAAAAACTAGAATTCTCGCTCTGCTACTTATAAGCACCCGGTACTCAGTTTATTATGGATTTGATGAAGGCGTAACCAGGATTAAGGACACTGCCCAAAGACAGGATACCCTGCATGGTGCATGGACCATGCAACGACATAGAAATCTCAAATCCTGATTACTACCGTCAGCCTAGGTTCAGCTAGACGTACCTTTGTGGCACGTTCCCGGTAACCTGGAGGAACCCATGGACTTTTATGCGGCACTTTAAGCCGCCATTAACGGAGCCCAAAGTAATATGAAATAACCGCATGCCGATGGACGCGGCGCCATTTATTTTAGCTCGTAAACATCGATACCCTCTTCGTCTTCGTCTGGCCTGTGGCTAAATAAGTATCCGCACGAAATAAAAGGCGGTATCATAAACGTGCGAAATAACCGTCAGACTGATGGAATAGTAATAGGACTGAAGTTGAGGTTAATAATGGCGGCGGTGGCGTCAGATAATTCTTACGGGACAAACGAGTCTTCTTGAAGGCTCCCGAAACAATAGCCAGAAAATCACGTTCGTCTTTACGACGAGTCTCAGTGACATTGAATTGCCCATAAAAGCCATACAGGACTGACACATTTTATACCAAAGATAGAAGGACCTAACCCGTCACTAAAAAAAAATACAGTTCATCCATACATCACCGAGTTAACACAGTTCATACAATTTTTTGGAAATTCACATGTGATCTGTAAAGGATTGCATTGTTTGCAAACTGTCAAAAACCAGACCGAACTTAGGCACTACCAGAGTCAAGCCGAAAAGTCATAAAAAAAAAGAGTATCGAGCAGTTGGACGTAATATATATATATATACATTATACATACAGTTAAATATCACTATCGTAAAATTAAAAGAATGTATGAACGTCTCAGGGTGCAACGTTAATAGCTCTACGGTTTATTGCATCGGAGTCTGCGGTGAAGTCCGGATGATGATCTGCTGGATGCAAAGTCGTAATGGCTGTCGGACCAAAGTCTGTCTGTTGTATCTTTTTTTTTTATTTCATTCTATTTCACCTAGTCAAAAAAAAAACGTGGGCCACATGACTCGTGAGTACGTTTAAAGGAGTTTCGACGAAGAGGATATACCGCATGTTTTATGTATCAACGAATAACAGGAGCGGTTAACCTAAGACGACATAACCTATAAGTAGCGAGGCGTGAAGTTAGTAATGACGAATTGAAAATGAAGTACGAAGAGTACCACAAGACATGCAACAAATGAAGGCACGTGGAATGCTCTTTGTTCTCTTGCGCCGTTCTCTTGCCGCGATTCTTCAGGCATTTTTCTTTATACCTGTTATTCACTACGCCATCATTGTACTTTATGTGTACCCGGGTTATACTGCACTGTAGTGTATTCTATAGTGTGTTCACAGTCTACGTGTACCAGTCTACCACCGCAGGATTTGATCTTGGAAAGCATTAAGATGGGACTGGACCATGTGACCTTGAAATTTATGAATTGAGGATTTTTTTTATGTATTAACTCTAGTTTCCTAATATTGAATTATTTTAATTTCTTTATATATGGCGCTTAAGGGTACGAGAGGACTGTGTCGCTCTTCGTCTTGTTTTACTTCGTACGTTTTATACTGGTTTAGTTAGGTTAGGTTACACTCGGGTAACAAGTGAGGATCTATGGCACCGATGCTGTTACGATCTGGAAGGAGATCCATCGATCTCTTGTAAATCTATTGATCGACCACCGTGTGAGATACGTATGTCTTCTTTTGGCAAGAAGAAACTCTACCTCTCGACGGCGTCTCTTAATCGGGCTTGATATCCTTATATACCAATATATATATATATTTTTATATAGATATTTAATACAGTGCTCAGCATACACAATGTTATGAATAATATATTTATACATTTGAATGATAAGAATTGATACTTGAAAATTTAATACTATTAGGTTAGATTAATGTTTTTGTAAAATATATAGATATAGTAGATAGAGATCCATGGCTTTTATGTATAAATTGAATGGGAGTATCCTTTTTTTTTTTCTAAAGGCACATTTCCACGAACGCGAATGTCAGTCGAATATCAAATTCAAAAGAGGTCATGTACGTTCTTCGTTAAGGCGTCCTGTAAATGCTCGACAGATTTAATCAGCCGGTGCATAGTCATACAAATGAGACAAGAATGACTATGCATCTCGTGATCCATGGGATCTCGGATTCTAATCTAAGATAACCCATGGATCGATTCACAAGTAGTATGTACCGATTATATCGAAGGTAACGATTTTAATTGGTAGCGTACCGCCGTGCGTCCTTGACAATTCAACAGTTATCAACAACAGACTATACCGGCTCGATATCGTATCGAGGCTTCATAACCTCAAAATATAATTCTTTCATACTGGGTCTAGAATCAGTCCAGTCGTAGCATCCAGCTGCATTAGAAATTAGAATCGTTCCTGATTCCTAATCCAGCATTCCTCTATCTAATACAAGAATCTTTTTTTAAATCGAAACGACGAATGCAGGGGTGCATCAAGATGGCGGCGATAATTCAAATAGGTTAACAGTCACGATCGCTTTTAGGTATTGTAAATGAGTATCTGCGCTTTGAATTTCTCTTGGAGTATATTCTGGGTCTAGCCCGACGAAGGGCGAGGATCTAGCAAGATCATCGATCCAACGAGGCACATGGTTCAAACTATGGGCCTTGGATGGGGTCAATCCTTGATCCTTCATGTTAATGAAACTTTAATTAATCCACCTTTCAAGCTTTTTAATAGGAAAGGGTTTACCGGTTACTGGCTGACGCAAGGTGGAATTCCTTTGTGTGCTGATCTTGCACGCTTTACTGGATCTATTGTTCGGCCTATTGAGCTACGATACGCTCGATCGGTAAGCCTCGGATTTATTCCCTACTTAGAAGCGTTTACTTTGATCCCAGACCCTGGTACCGATTAGTTATTTTCTTTGGACACTGTATGTTACCATTATAAATATATACATAAATTACAGACCCCTTCGTAATCACGTGATATCTTGAAAACGAGTATGTTTACGTAATGTATATAAATTGAAATAATATTTTTTATTATACAATATGGAGTTTATCGTTATCTAATTTATCTTTTTATAACGTTTAATAATCATTACGAACAGGTTGATATGAAAACGTAATTGATATACATGAAATTTATTTTTTTTTAGTATCAAAATTATGTCCGAATTACGTAACTTTTTTAGAGATCAATATTTTATTTAAAAATTCCCATGTACCCCCACTCTTCGATTGTTGATCGATTACAAAAAAAAAAATAAAACTACCTACTCATCATCCGTCATGGCGTCTACCCACGAAGAAGTGCCTCTTAGACATACGTGGAGCTGCGGGTGCCTTTTCAAGAACCCAAGAATCAACCCGCCCACCATCGATCAAACCATGAGAATAGGATAACGCGCAATGCTTCCAACCCCATAAACTTAAAAGTTTGACCCACGGACTTAATGGAACGTCAAGATGGACGTATTTCCGAGTAATTTTCTATCTATCTTTTTTCTTTCTTGATCCCCGCTCAAGCCAAGAATGTTGGGATAACAGTATTACCGTAGCGAACACTTAACAGGTTAGCGATGATCACATACAGGTATGCCAACCGAGGAATAAAAAATTACTTGAAAATTTCTCGTTTTTTAAGCAATTTTCTTAACTCGACACGGATAGTGAAAAATCCGAGAACGAACTATTTTCGAGAACCAACCTACGTTACTTTCGGCCGTCCACCCTTCGCTCATGCATCCGCAAGCCTTTTTTTCACCGGGAACTGACGAGCCGGTATGATCTGGGAGTTGGGGTGGAACAGGCCCAACTCCACCAAAACGAGAGCTCTGACGGAACCTATCAGATAATGCGATAACTTAACGGATCCTCTAGATTTTTGGGGACGCGTAAAATCGAGAAACGCAACCGTAGGTGCTGATCTTTGGGGTCGCGTAAAATCAACAAACTCAACTGGATGCACAAACGGGAGCAACGAATCGAGAACGTAACAGAACGAATCCGAACTATTAATCGAAATCCCTTCACCAATTAATAAATTGGGAGACTCACCGGAGCTGGTGCAGCTAATCCGTGAAAATCGAGAACCGTATCCAGAGGACACTCGGGTGGGCACTGCACTAGGACACAACACTACACCTCCGGAACACTCGCAGAAAATCCATAAAACTTCTTGGATATCGCGAGAGCAACGGGAGAACTACACGAGCGAGAACTTACTATACCGTATCGAAACACGACTAGAAAAACTATCAACAGATAGCACGGGCACGCGAGGTAGTTCGTGACACCTCGGTCGGTGTCCCGAGACAGACTGCTTTGACAAAATAGCCAAATTCGAAAACTTATCATTCTGATCATCTGATTGGTCGAGATCCTTTTAGCCGATAACTCTTCCATCTCTCTCTCGAGTCCTCCCTTTAAACCAAATTGAGAGCGTTCCTTAGCGAATCGGTATGTAAGACTTTTGGAGATCCTCCACGGCCGCTTCCCCGGGGCATCGGGCGACAGCTGGGCACCACATCCTTAACTCGGGTCAGGAAGTTCGTCCCCTGCCCTTAACCGTATCAAAACTATACTTCGCCCATCTCCAGCGGGGCGCCGGTACCTCACCCGGGCTTCTGCCGGTCCGTGAAGACGTCTCCGTCGGGTCGTCTCCTCTGCCGGGCAACTCGGTACGTCGAGACTATCTCCCCACGGCAGATTCGAGCACCTCGACCTCAACCAAACCGTAACTAAATCTTCCGAGAGCATTGGCATAACTATACGAATCAACCCGAGAGCGCAACTTCTGAACAGGGTGGCGACCCGAAGGAAACCAAAAATCGAGAACGTTATCTGTATTGGTAGCCGGAGTCGCCTAGTGACCGTGAATAAAAAATTCACGTCACAATACATATCTACAATTTGATTTATTTTATAGAATTTCAAGTGAATCAAGATTTGTCAACGTCACAGCACCTGCTCGCCGTACGGCTGATACCTTGGAATATCATTCGGTCGTATACCTTAGGGCTGTTCACAAGTACTTCTATAGTCGCTCCAGGCAGGTTACGAAAGCCACCGTGGAAATGATTAATAAGAGTTGGCGCACCGAGTATCTACGCGCATGCGCAATCGACCGCTTGGAATTCCAGCTTAATTGAATCCACGTTAAGCCGCATTTACATAACGAACGTTTCCACATTACGCGCTATCGCTCTCTCGTATAATAGGTCCGTACTCATGCTCGCCGCACGATATCAAAATAATTAAACAGAGACATTCTCGAAGTCTCGTTTGATTGTCACCTCCATTCTTAGGCTCTGGACTGTAAAGATTTTATTATCGGTTACGCGGGATTATCTTTCCATATTAAAAAACAATCTTGAGCTCGTCAAATTGATTTACGAAATATACAAAAGCCTTGAAAAATAAAAGGACACATAAAAGACGCGACGTTTGTCATTAAAAACAAAAATGGTACCCGTCACTCTTACGATATCTTCTTTCGTAACGGTTTTTTTATAATTTAAAAATTTGTCGCTTTATTCCTCTCTCTCTCTTTTTTTTTTTCAATTCGTCCCACTCTTACCTAAGGTCTCTTGTTTCGGTACATAAATATTCCTGCGATATATATACACATACGCATTATATATAACGAACGGTCATATTTCATCGACGACAAAAAGGTACCCTCGGAAATTCAACGTCTCAATTCGTCGTCTCTGAATCTCGTCAATATTCCGAACGGTCAATTAAGACATGCCTCCCAGATGTCTCTTGAAGATCCGCATACAAAGATAAAGTTGTATCAAGGTAGAATGTACGTATAATAAGCATATATGTATATATATATATATCCTTTGCTCTCATTATGCTCATTCGACCGTAACCGATGCTTAGCCTTCAAGTTGAGGTTATGTTGTTAGGTTAGGTTGGCTCTTCGCGGCAGCAATATTTGAAGATGTAATCTTGGGCTTGCGCAGAGCGAAGCCACCCAAGAAGCATGGGGAACGTGCAATAATTAATATAGATGATAAAGTCGATCGTAACCGATCAGCTTTAAATTTTTGATTCTTTATTTTCAGCTTCGTTCGAAAGGATCGATCGTTATTGATCTTCGGATAAACCGGCGAGGATTTCGATACCGAGAGAGTAATGAGTAAAAAATGGTATGCTGAGAATATTAAAAAAAAAATGAGATTTTAATCTTACTGACACGAAAGGGCGGGTGGGGGTAGAGAAAAGAAAAAGTAGGGTTAGATCATCTTGATAATTGAATTCTAACTCATCGAATCGTCAAGTTCGTTTAATCGCTCCCAGTCGGATGCTGCGCTCTCACCAGGATGAATTTATGATCCAGGTCGTCGTCGCCAAGGATGATGAGAAAAATCCTCGTGCCCCCGGGGGTACTCTTAATTGCTACGTTATCGCTTAATGCGATGGAGCTCGAGCGCCATGAGGATAATTTCTGGTTTCGCTTGCCGCGGCATTATTCAATTTTAACCTTTCAATTATACCACGCTCTGACTTTTCCTTAAGAACTCGAAGGACCTCACGGCGCACTGGAATTTCATCTAATGGACGCGAAACGTGCGTTGGTTATCGCTCTGATGGAAATCAACTTTATGTCGAGCGAATGTCGAGTATTTTTTTTTTGAACAAATATGAACGAAATATTTCCCAAAAAAGTTGTTTATGAAAACTTCATCGCAATTATTTGCTAAAAATTATTTTTCAAAAATTTTTATTGTCCAGCTCGAAGAAACAAAGGAATAATGATAACAACGAATTTACGGAGCGCAAGAGGCTGTACGAATTATATAAAACTTTCAATTGTACCGAATGATATATCAAAAGAAAAAATATAAATCCATTTGTCAAATTAGAGAATCTTTCGTGACTTCTGGTTCGCCTTAAGTCAAAGATTCACTATGGTTTCTCTTGGCACCGAGCTGGTACCAGTAACCAAACCTAATGTGGGTCACGCCTTAACGGCCACGTGCTCATGCGTGGCCCACGCTTTCCCATGAAAACATGGAGGATCGTCGACACGTAGTAACACACGCGAGTAACTCGTACGCTTACTAGATACTGTGGGCAGGATCAGAGTAAGGTAGAGAGTCGGCAGTCACCACCGGAGTCAAGTTCGATGAGACTTGAAGAGGTAAGGCCCCAAACACTTGGGTCTTCTATGGACCCAAAGATGGGTGGGTATATATTATATATATGTATGAGTATACAGGTAAAGGGCCTGACGGGTCTGTAGGCACCGTTGAAGAAATGCCTAAGCATTTGGTCTCCTCCTTTCTAACTGTACCTTGAGAAACTCTCTTATGCCTCTAAACTTGTATATCAGACTTAAAAAAAAGTATCGGCCTTCGTTCCTAGATGGGTGGAATATCTCACGTCACTTTGAAAACTCTCCTTGAGTCTGAGAAGTTGGTTAAAAAAGGGTTCGGGGGGACTTGGACGAACAACACCCATTCAACCTACACGTTGTTACATTGCGTTAATGTAATTTACACAAGGAAAAAAAAAATATTCCTGCATCACAGGATGTGACGTAATTCTGCAAACATAAGTGTATTTCGCTGGTAAAAAAAGATTAGTCGAAGAAAAATTGAAAATAAAATATGTGTACCGGTCTCAATGTACCCGTACCGATGTTCCCAGATTTTTGTCTTAATCTATACATATATTTATATAATACTTATTGATCTAAACGTGCAACGTAGGCTTGGACATATTTTAATTTTTAGGTCAGGCCAGGTCACTCAATCCTAACCGACTTAATAAAAACTCACTTTTTCCTTTGACGAATTCGGAACTGAGATCTGCGAATGCATCGTAGCTACCAATTAGCACCAGAAGGAGTAGCGGGACGCTGAAGATGTAGAGTGTCGACAGCGCTCGTGGCCCGTGATACTGGTTGAACATGATGAGCGTGCATGCCCTCTAGGAACCCGTGGACCTAGCCAAGGTACTGTCGATGAGGATGGGCAAGCAGTCTCTTCGGGATAGAATCCTTCCGTGATCTTCGAAGACAGCGAAGGAGGTTAGGTACGGTTCCGCCATTGCGGAATCTTCAACGGTTTTCTTGCATTTCCGGTTGCGAGTTTGCGTATCTGCAAAAAAAATTGATTATTAAATAAGTATGAGTGATTTGTAAAATTTGAAGGTTTTTTTTTAATTAAATTTTTTTATAACTATTTGGGCGTGGTCCAGAGCATGTACGGATGCTGTCTCTCTGATTATCCTATGGGAAGGACCATGCAGGTAACAGCGGGTGTCTTTACTGATACTCTCAGGGGTCTCGGGACTCGGCACTCTCAGCACTTGTGCGCCACTCTCGGATTCCTCTTTGTTCTTTCGCACTCGCTGCGGAGCTGGAAACGCGCCTTGCCTTATTCGGACGGAACGACCGAAGGCACCGGGCGCAACGATCAACTTAAACAAATGACGTAGGAAAGGAGACGCCGCGGTTGATTGCGACTCTCGTTAGTCGCCATCTTGGGAGTCTCTCTAATTACGGCGATACGTATTGCGTTGAGGGAAGTGAAAGAGGGACAGGAGAAGAAAAAGAAAAGGGAAGAACGAGACAGACAGTACGTGAGAAAGAGAAGGGAGAGTGACGTGAAGATTTAAAAAAAAATTATTTCAATATTTGCCGGAATCAACAATATTTTCTTTTATTAATTTGGTTCATTGAAATTTTTTTTGTACTATTGTCAAAGTGTACTGTACTGTTGAAATTTATTTTTTCCGATTTTTAATACATATTTGACCTACTCACTGACGCTGATTTTTGATTAACCGCCATGCAGCTGCTAATCTGTAAGCGGTAGTATGTAATCGTCAAAAATTCGATCATAGTATGCCAAACCGGTTCGGAACATTCCGTTCCGGATGAAGGTAACGGCATATTTAATATGGCGCGCATGCGCGCGTTTAAATACCATTAGAGTCAAGATTTTGATAATAAAAATAAATATCGTACAGTACGATTATATATTTGAAAAAAGAATTGTAACGAATGGGAACAGAAGAATTTTTGACTACTGAGGTTGGAATTTCAAATTTAAAAAAACCCGGTAAATCGTAGCGTTAATGGGGCGCTGTTTATGTAAAACGTCTAGCTCGAGAGCAGGTACAGTGATTCCAAGCAATCGTAAATAATAAACAGAGAGAAGGTTGTTCTAGAAAATTACGTCACTGGCTTGTTACGATAACGATGAACGTTTTCACGTGTTTGAAATTAGCCACGAAACGACTTCAGTGCTGTAAACGAATAACGGTCTTCTAGAAGGCGACAGTGGCGCCACGGTCGACGGTTATTACATGACGGTTTAAGTAGGTACTAATTCTTATGCAGTATCGCTTTGACACCTGAAGCAAATTTTTTTTTATTCTAGATCCATAATGTATACAGTGTAAGTACAGGTTAGGTGGGAGGACTGTTTCGTGCATGGAAGATGCGTAAACTGTTCTTTAGGTTTACAAAAGTGAATACGGATGGCGGGAGTGTTTGAAAAATGTGTAAGAAAACAAGAAGACAAAAAAAGAAAAAAGTCTATGGCAAACGGTGACATCTCTTGTATTTATCGACGCCACGGTGTATATACTTCGGACTGTGGGGGCCCTTTTGACCGATCTTAGCCGATTCTGGGACCAATCCTGCGTCGGAGCCATTCTTCCTATACCCTTCTTATATGTAAGCGGCGTCTTTTGAGGTTAGACTCGTACGCAAAAAGTCTTAAACACGGTTGGGGCCTCTCGTGTTAACTGCGCTGCTTATGCATTCATATGCTTGTTTACAATGGGGCCCTGATTGTTTCCACAAAACGCGACAACGACGGGACTCATGTCTTTGGGTTTTTCGTCAGGCCCTGTTTATACATATAGAAAAAGCAGTAATTCGATTTATATTCCACCAGCGACATCCGTGAACACGTTCGAGTGTGATCGCCAAGTCGATAAAATCACGTTTTCGCGGGAAACAAGTGTTGATTTAAATATTTTATTTAAAAAAAAATTGACATTTGAATAAAACAAAAATCATTATATCTACTCTCGTATCTCAGAGCAAGAAATAAAATGGTGAATTAAAAGAAAGTCATGAAACATAATTTTTTTATAGCATTGACAAAACAGATAAGAATACAACGAGAAAAAAGGGGCTCGTAATAGGAAAAAAAAAAAACGTATGAAAACGTTAAATAAAAAATTAGACAAACAAAGGAAATTGATGGAATTGACCAGGAGGCGAATAACGGTACGAGCAAACGTGACGCGAATACCGAAAGGACGAAGAACTCGCAGGAGGCATTGAGGTATCCTGGATCCCAATCCTGGGACCCCGGATTCCCTCTACGAAGACCAAGGGCTTTGATTTAGAACAAGAGACAATCGCCGCCGTCGGCTTGCCGGATCGCAAAAACCATTCTGCTTAACCAACTGGGCAGCCACCCAAGTCCAGAGTCCCGGCTGACTTTCCCACTGGCCCGTATATGGTTCGCCATTTTATCTTATCCCTTCACGTATACAATCATCTTGGATGATTACACCAGGGTAAGTAGAATCGCTTACAACAATTTAAATTCAAATTTAAGAACGAAATTACATACTTTACACATATACATACACATTACCATTTATTTCATACCAGTTACCAAAAAATCGGGCAAGATTCTCCACGGCTATGTTCAAAATATCACTCGTGGTTGTAACAATCATCAGCGCCATCTAGCGGATTTTTAACGAGACTTGACATTAAGCTTAATCCAGGATCAGACACGCGTTGGCCTCTCTGTGTAATAATGAGTCCGTGACTCTAGATAATTCTTTTTACAGTCTCCTTTGAACATAAGGAATGTCTTCGTGTCTTGGCGGGAAATTCAAAAGATTCTTATATATATATATAGTTATAGTTACGATCCCATGATCACGATTGCTTTGTTTTGCGCCTCGTGATCGCGCAGCACCGTGGAATTTCAGAGCACGGAATGGCGCAGCTTCTCTGACCCCACGTCGTGCAACTGCAGCATCGTGTATCGTGACTCGTGCGGACGCGGAGCGTCTAGGCTCGTGATTAACCAAGGTTTACTCGTCTTTTTGGAATCTGGCAGAGGTCGCTGCTAGCGAGAGTTCTCTCGTGTCTCGATCCTTTATGGTTAATGGGGAAAGATCAAGCGGCAAGGATCCTTTGTTGGTTGGCGAGAGGCCACGAAAATTGCGTAACTCACTGAGACGTATCAGCTGTAATCTATAGGGGATAACGTGACCGCAATATTTTTATGTTATCATTTATTTTCATGGTGACGCTATACTACGCGATGCCAGCGCTCATTGCTACCGTGGCGAATGGAACGAACTACACAGTACGAATTACACGTAATATGCGAGATACATGATCCGTTTGAAATTAGGATCTGTATTATTTTTTTTTATTTAATATTTTATATTAATTTCCTTTCTATTATATTTTATTGCTGGGTATATTAATGAGTAATATAATATTGCTACCTTGGTAAATGGAACTAACCACATAGTATGAAATTCTTTTTTTTAATTTATGTTCTTGGTGCATCAGATTCATTTTTTTTTTTTAATTTTATTGCTGGATAATATATCAGTGCTACTGCGGTAAATGGAACAAAGTATACAGTATGGATTGTGTTTAGTATAAGAAATATAGGATACGTTCGAAATTGAAATTTGTATCTTTTACGTGTTTACTGTATATTCAGTTCTTTCTTTTATTTTAATATCTTATTACGGTCTACGTTCGCGGATAATATGGATCTTCGAATATTGCTTCTCTGGTATAACCGTCTGCGGCTTTATTGGAACAAATTGTAGCGAGTGTAAGAGGGATTCAAGGATGAATTCAGGATCAATTGCGGTTCTCCGAGATAATGCCATACCGCGAAGTTAATCAATGCACTCCCTGTATTTCGCGATAGATCCACTATAGATCCTCGTATAGGTCTTGGCAACAGCCTCAGAAAAATCGTTCGTGCCTCTTTGTTGTGTTATGTATTTTTAAATTTCCCGCGTTTGATCCTTTCGTCTCTTTCTTTTTTCTTCGTGTTTTCTTTGTTTTCATTCTTTTCCTTTTTTTTTTTCTTTTTGAGACTCACCGATGTAAATGCGTGCGCACACGCAGGCGCATGGATCGCGAGAGATCTAAGGCCCTCCAGCTTTAAGATCTACGGAGATAAAGGTATCGGCTCTGCATTGTGCGCTTGATCTCGCGTTAAAGTCACGCGAGTCCGACGCATCCACTCGTAGATCCTTATCATTTTGTGCCTGCAGGACCTTTTGTCGTTTTAAAATGCCGGCGGAGGACCTCCTACCCCACATTTTGATAATCCGGGGTAGTGAGCTTGGTCAAAGCGCGTACGCACTGTGATTTTCACGAATGCGCGCAGCGGCTTGAATTACGAGTTTGAAATTTGTGCTGGACAATTTGTAAAACAATGGGGTGCAGGCAAGACGGTGGTTTTCTTTTTTTTTTTTTTTTTTTTTCAAAGCGCATGAGATTGTGCTTGGGGATTTTTGAGTGACAGTTGGTCATGACGTTTTAAAATTGCTGGAAAAATCTTGTTGGTTTATTGAGGTTGCTTTTGAATTTTTTGAAAAATTATGAGTGACGCTTCGTGAAATATTTGGAAAATTCTCAAATTATAACGTCGTTGTTACTTTGGTTTTATTATGATGGCACAATGAATCAGTTAAGGTATTTCTTTGGATTACATGTCCCAAGACGCGTTCCATCCAGTAAGTATGTACTTCGTAATGGGATTTTGAAATTAATTAAAAATTATTTAATAATGTAAATTTTTGTAATTTTTTCCTAAGATATAAAGTAGCGCTATTTTATTTTGATTGTTTTCTTAAGATGCAGTCGCAACATGTGGCAACAACACAGGCGAAAAATGCATACGAAAGCGATACTTCAAGTCAAAAATTTTGAAAAGTGTTCAATCGGACAATTTCCTAAGACGAAATTTTGAAGTTAATAAAATTTCGAAAATAACCACCAACCGATACCAGGATAGCCGTAAAAGCAACAGTAAATCCTTGCTAAAAATAAAAAGCAAAACAGGCCAATTGGAAATTGCACGAAAATCAAAAAGTACAAAAATCCAAAACACGGCTCGACAGAATAAAAAATCAAGTCAGTCAAATATACCCCAATCAAATGCATACAGTCTCAGTCAGATATCGACTTTCAAGAGTGATTCAAAAAATCAGACAACGTATTCGAAAAAACATACGGAAAAATCAAAAACGCTAGATTCCAAAAACTCAACCCTACTATTAAACACAGAAAAATATCCACGATCCTATGCAAAGTTGATAGCGAACTATGCCGAAGACTTACGAATAAATCCGAACGACGAGACTCGATCCACAAATGAATTGAGTTTCAGAAGATACGACGAATCCAAAAAATTTTCGCAAGTAAGAAGCAGCAAAGATGACTTGGGTCCACGAAGACAGGGTTCATCGACATCATCCACGAGAGGTTCTACTGGACTTCGAGACTCGGAGAAATACTCGGAATGGTTGGGAGTCATGGAGGCCACCTTGAGGGGTCTAAAAAGTAACGCGAACCTGAACGAAGGCGCGAAGATTATGAAGGATACTAAGTTCGATGAAGCTGAGGTATTGGAATTTGTCGATCGCAACGCCGATTGGTTGGACGAGGTTGTGGCGGCTCATGTGGCCCAGAAAAAGCCAAAGCCAATGGCCAATAAGAACGAGCTTGTCTCGGTTGCTAAAAGTGCCAGAGGATTCGCTACCAAATCTGAAATCACTAGCGATAAGAAACTGACTGTAGGTGACAGGACTATTCATCCTGACCCCATACCTTCCAAAAGAGAATATTTGCTGGAATACCTTATTGGTGAGAAAAGTGATACGAATTTTAAAATCAAAATGAAATCAGTCACCGAGACAAATTTAGGATCGGAAGTGACTTTGCGCTTGGGTCCATCTGCGTCTGGATTATCTGTCAATCTCAAAGGATCGAGTGTCAATTTAAATTTGGAATCATTGAATGATATTGGAAATATAAAAAATGTACCGGAAGTTCAAGATTATTATGATTTGTCAAAATCAAAATTAAGGAACGACCTAAGAGACAAGACTCTTGATAAACAAAATACAGGAAGTTCTGTATATATTACTGTTAACGAGGAACAGCACCCTGCTGAAGGAACTTCCGGTAATGTGAGGCAGATTGAAATTCGAATCAATGGAAAAGTGGGGACGGATGTGAAGAGTCTGTCGTCGAGAAATGATGAAGTTGCCAATTCTGTCGGTAATATAGAAATTGTTTTGCCGACGTTTGTTAAAGGAAAGGAGGGATTTTTGAAAGAAGGGGAGAGGCAAGGCTCTTTTTTGAATTTGCAAATTTCATCTGGACGAGATCAATCCGTGGACATGGCACTGAAAGGGGTTTCATCTTCCGGTTCACCTGGGGCAGGTGCTGCCAGTACCGGAAGTATCGGTTCCAGAGGAAATACTGCTGGCTCAAGTTCTGGTGGATCGAAATCTGGACCAAAGGATCCGAAATTACAGTCAAATTTACAGCACAATTCAGAAAATAATCAAACTGTAATACGCATAACGTCTCGTGTTTTACCCTGGTGGGCATCGCCGGATTCTTTTAAGTTCATTAAGAATTCTGGTGGTACTTCCGGTTCAGGGTCAACGGAAGCTGGCAATGCACCGTCTCGTAGTCAATCAACTAATCAAGTGGACCGATCAAGAAAATTGTCTGACAAGTTTTCATCGTCTGTAGCAAACGATAAAAAACCGTTAGGAAAATCCAAAATTTCGAAAAGCCAATCGTACGGAAATATTATTGAAAAGACAAAGATGGCAAATAATGAAAAGACAGATTCTCAACAGAAATTAGCCGTTGGTTCGATCAGTCGAAAAAGATCGCAAATTCAAAATGGTTTTGGTATCAGTAGAGGAAGATCTAGAAAGAGACGAAGGAGCGTGTCCGCGATTACAAAAATTATTAAGAATGAAATAAAAAAGAAAAATGATAGAATTAGTGCAAAGGTTGATAATGCTATGTCAAGGAAAAGTTCTGATTTGAATATTCCCAAAAAGCAAGGAAATTTTGGAAATAAGATGAATGATCTGAGAAGTAGCCGTACAGGTGGTACTGAAGTGATAAAAATGCCTGAAAAAATGGACGCGACTGGTAAGGTCATTGGGAAAAAATTGATTGACACTTCTGATGTCACTTCCAAAATTCAAAATCAAAAGAAAACGACGGTTGCTGTTAATAAAGTTAAGCCGTATACTGCAGAGAAATCAGAAGCTTCTAAGGCAAAATCTACGAAAATCGAAGGCTCGAAAATGCCTGGCACGCATAATACAACATCTAAAAATTTGAATAAAGTGTCAGAGGGCGTTTCCAGTGTTTCGACATTGCCTGGAGTGAAGTCAGATGCTGATATGAAAGTAACTGACAAGACGGAGATTAAACCTAACAAAAAATTAGACATCTCGTCTTCGTCAAATTCAACAAAAGTTAAAGTAGAAAAGAGTAAGGACATTTTGCAAAATAATGAGGTGAACAAAGGAAAATCTTCCGGAAATACTGATCCTGCAGCTAAAGCTAACAAACCGGGTTCTTTCGGAAGCATGAAAATACCAGAAACAAATAATAAAAAGAAGTTAGTCGAAAATATCAGTACTGGTGTACAGTTGTCAAATGTCAATAGAAATACAAAAAGTATTTTCCAAGAGAAAGCAAAATCAGCAATTTTTTCAAAAAATGATAAAGAGGTATCAAAAATTTCATGGTTTTCTCCGAGTAAAATGATATCAAAAAAAGACACAAAAATAGACATGACGACAGTGAAGATTTCAAAGGATACAAATTCCATGGAAATGAAATCTCAAAAAAATATTCCAAAAATATCGTCATACGTGAAATCGAATATTTTAAGTAAGGAAAATATAAAGAATGACCAGAATCATTCAGCAACCTCTACGAGACAAAATTCAAATTCTAATTTTGGCAGTACTAATGTAAAGAGATCACAATCGAAATTAAAGGTAGACCCTCTAAAACCAATTTCGAAAAATGACGATGGTACTCTTATTGATTATGGATTGAAAGTGATGTCTAGAAAGAAATCAAAAAAAGGATTAAATGAATCAAAAGTTTCTGAAGGAATCAATATGGTTGTACAGAATAAATCAGTAAACAAAAATTCACTTAAAGTAACCGAGAATCATTCTGGATTTGTAACAATTGGAAAAACAGAAATTTACAAAAATAAAGGGAAAACTCATGTTGTAGAAAGGAAAGCTTCCCTGACTCAAATTCCACGACTCAAAATCGTATTGGAGCCCATGAAGAAAGTCAAAAATATAACTAAAGAAAACGAAACTACCTATGCTCAAATTTCCAAGAAAGATGAAAAAATAATAAAAAATTTAGTGAATTTTTCAAGTATACCAGAAATTGACAGCAGCGCCACAACAACAATCAATCAAACCACAAGAGGTTCAAGTGTAATAAAAAAATATGCAACCCAATTGAGAAAATCAGCAGCATCGAAAATTTCAATTACGACATTACCCGCAAACAACAAACAAAATTTAAACAAAATTTCCGAAAGTTCTATAAATCCCGAAACAACTAAAATGACCATGTCGGAAAATTCACACCACCCAAGTATTTCTGAAAACGACGTACGACCAGAAAAGGATTTGATATACGCAATCTGGCTAGAACGTTTCGATAGAAAAATGACCAAAGACAAAATAGCAAAATCCAAACCCCCAAAGTCTTGACGAATTCTCACAGAAAAAAGCACAATTTCTGAAAAAAAAAAAAAAAAAACTGAAACTATCTCCCGCATTTGTGCGCCATATGTAGAATCCATTATACTGTCAATTATTTAAATCACTGTGCAGTTAAACAAATTTTCAAAAATCCTATTGAAAATTATTCAAAATTCAAAAAAAACAAAATCAAAACAATAATCAATTTCTGTTTTCTGTCAAACTGTAGAATTTCTCAATATTATCCTCCCTCAAAATACAAAAGTATATATATACACACATATATCCCCATAAACCATATCTCAAAGACGAAAGGGCCTGATTGGATAATTAAAATTCTCATTAAAACCGTCGGCGGCGTCTTGAAACGGTTTCTCCATACAATAGTTGGAACGTGAACGCCATGAGAAGGCCCCGTAAAATAAAAATGGGCCCAAGCTTAGTAGAGAAATACAACCCTAGGTATAGCAACCCAACATACACAATACCCTAGCCAAGCCATAAGTCCCAAAATAGCCCAAAACCTCCTTAACCTACATCGACACACAGTTACCATTTTCCACCCGACTTACGCCACGCGTCCAAATACCGTTATGGCGAATATTAGAATACGTCATAAAATAAAAAAAATCAGCAAGAAAAAAACCAAATAATTTGCAAAATAAGAAAATCAAGTTATAAGGCATCTTTCCCATCCGAAAAAAAATCGGTGCTAGAATGTTTTTTCTATAGTGTTGGCAACGCTGGGTAGTAGTTTTATCGAAGCACCGAATGATAGCTGTCATTAGTTCAAATCGACCTCCAATTTGGGGCCCAGTTTGGTGATAGGGGGACTCCCTATAGTGTACCGTACCTACAGCATAAGGCCCCGTGGTCCGTGCCGTATTCTGAAACCCGTCATTATCCAGCCGTTTACTACGGGCTTAACCCTTCACGAAAAGTGGCAGGTTGCCAGTCATTGGAAATAATGTATTTGGGCCTTGGGTGTGGAACGCACCTTTACTATACATATGTCGGAGGTCACGAACCGATAGGAATTGATTCGAGCAGCGATATAATAATTATACGCACTAATACGTAATATAATAATACTTACAAACATTACCAACAAAAATGATCCGAGACAAAATTACCACAAAGTTATAAATTTAACGTCTCATACGATACGGTAAATATCCTGACACAAGGTATCTTTTTATTTATCGCGGAGATACAAGTGGACGTATAAATATCCAAGAACAACCCCGTCCAGAGACCAGTTTTGGGTCCATCATTCATTTTCAGGGTGATTGGGACAGAGAGGCCCTCAACCACTCCCTGCTGCTTTTGGGCCTCAGGTAAGAAATAAGAATAAGACGAATTCTCCTGCGCCACGGACCATGCTCGGCCTTTTGAAATTTTACGGGGTCTGGTACAGATTTTTTTTTAATTTTCGAAAAATAAAATATTTTTCATTTCACGCTGGTATACGTAACACACGAATTTTCGAGATGTGAGAAATAAATTTTGTGTTTTCTACGGATCTCATAGATCCTGATGGGTTCTTGGATATATCCATGTTTTACATCTACGTGATACGTATATACACATATGGTACACGCATGAGAATATTCTCAGAGGCCACTTGGTATTCTGCAAGGACGCTGATCTTCGCTCGCTTCCTGATCGTCTTTTGTTTGTTTTAATTATGCGCAACCCCGGGCGTCAATGTCGATAACTTTTGTATTATTTATATCGAGTCGTAAGTGAAACTTGAGTATATGATCTCAGAGTACATATATACTGCAAGGTATTTTCTTAACTCGACCACGATGACGAAAAATCCTAGAACTGACTACCTTCGAGAACCAATCTACGTTACCCTCGGCCGTCCACTTTTCCGCAAGCCAGACGGGCGCCAGTCAATTCTTTTGTCACCGGGAACTGACAAGCCCGACCTGGGAGTCGGGGTGGAATAACTAAACGGATCCTGCTAATTTTTGGGGGGCGCGCGTAAAATTGAGAAACGAAACCGTAGGTGCTGATCTTTGGGGTCGCGTAAAACCAGCAAACGCAACTGGATCCACGAACGGGGGCTGCCGGTTACGGAAATGCGCTGCCGCTCAGGCTGCTAGGTCGAGGTGGACAGGGTCGAAGTAAGCGTCAGGCAAATAATGCGAAATATAGAGAGCAACCGATCGAGAACGTAACAGAACGAATTGGAAGTATCAAATCGAAATCCCTTCACCAATTAATATAAATTGGGAGTCCTCACCGGAGCTGGTGCAGCTAATCCGTGAAGGCCGAGAACCGTATCCAGAGGACACTCGGGTGGGCACTGCACTGAGGCACAACACTACACCTCCGGACCACTTACAGGAAATTCATAGAATTTCTTGAAAATCGCGAGAGCAACGCGTGAACTGCATAGGCGAGAATCTTTTATAGCGTATAGGAAACGCAGCTAAAAAAATTATCAACAAATATCCCGGGAGCGCGAGGCAGCTCGAGACATCTCGATCGGTGTCCCAAGACAGACTGATTGACAATAGCCAAATCCGATAACTAATCATTCTGATTGGTCGAGGTTCTTATAGCCGATAACTCTTATCCTTCAATCGGCCCTTCAAGCGAAATCGAGAACGTTCCTTAGCGAATCTGAACGTAACTTTTGGAAATCCTCCACGGCCGCTTCCCCAGGTCATTGGGCAACAGCCGGGCACCACATCGTTAGCTCGGGTCAGGGGATTCCTCCCCTGTCCTTAACCGTAACAAAACTATATCTCCGCCCGCTCTACAGCTCTTTGCCTCTCTCCGTAATATTTCGTAATTAAGACCATGGAAGATGGTAAAACTAAATTTTTGAATTAATAAATATCAAAAGAGTGCAAATTACTCTGAAGATAAATAAAATTTGAAAACAGCGAGTCACCGGTAATCAGAAAATTTACATGCCAGATCAACGTGTCAATAATTGTCGCCTCGACGCCACGAAACGTCGTCAGGATGCCATTTTAATCCGGGAATAAAATCAGAAGGAAAAAAGAAACGACGAAATACCACTAAAAAAAAAAAAACGTCGTAATAAATTCCGCGCGTAAACCAGTCACCATAAAGAGCAACGAAATAAAATCGCAACGCGTAAAACGTAATCCGCTTAACGGGGTTTGCGGAATGACCGTCCGGCTATCGAATCGTAATCGGATGACCGAAGCAGCAAATGAAATCGTTCGAGTAATGATAATAATGAAGATAATAAGAAGAAAAAGAAAGGTAAGAAGAGTTTGACGGGTGCAGTAAATCTTAAGAGAATGAGCTGTGCTGAACCACCAGCTGAACGCATATAAGATCCAATAATAAGATTGAAGTCGAAATAAAATAAAAAATAAAATGTTTATAACCTACGTAAGACCAGTACGTAATGTTCGTAGGAAGTCATTTGACTTTCCAGAAACTTCTACGACGCCACCCTCTGGCTGTCAGATACCGAACTAAGGATTCTTCTAGTTGCGCGACGTCCCCGCTTGGCGGCGCTAATTGAATGGGCATTGATACGTCGCTCTACTATAAATCCATTACTTCGTGGACAATCTGGCTGAGTGATTGCGCAATCCTCCCTCACCTCCCCCAGAGGTGGTAGATACGTAGGTATACAGATAGATACATAGAAGCGCCTTAAGGATAATTCTCATGAAAACGGTCCAGTGGGATAATTGCTTGAGGAATTCTTTGGACTCTATAAAGGTCTTTGCTGAGATTTAAATCGCGCGCCATTTACGGATCGGTAATTCTACATGCGACAAACGGATACCGTGGGTAATTTTGTGGCTGGATTTACATTGTGGGCGATTTATTTTTTCTTTTTTTTTTTCTACAAATGACTTAAGGAATTGAATTGCCTTTCTCTTACACGGGAACATGTATCTCCATCCGGTACAGTAATTGAAACAGAAAAAAGAAGCAATGAAATGAAATGCACTACATTTCTTATTCGATTTATTTCTAAGTAAGCACAGACCTACCGTTTACATGTTACGACCAAAAAGGATCGGTATTCACGGCGGCGACTGTTACGGAGACAAATGGCGGAAACCGTATTAATTCCCCCGGCATAAATCTACGTTGAATAAAAAACAAAGGTACAACTATCTAATTTTCCCGCAAATCCATAAATGTCCCAAATGCATTTAAATCTAGTAAAACATCGAACCAATAAAGTTCAACGACCCATATCCAATAAAAATGTGAATGCGCCTTAACAATCCACATTTCCGAAATCCCCACTCTCTTTCATCCGTACGCGATAAGTAAAACTACGGCGACCCGAAGCCAAGACGCATGAATCTTTCACTCAAGGGCAAATAACATTGGCAAATCCGAACTTTACCGAGTATCCCCGAATACCCACGAACACCTGCTGCCATCCAGATGCTAAATGACGTTATTACATAGAAACATCGACACGCGACTGGCTCTCGAGTGTAATCTTTTTCTGTATCCTCATAACGTTATGCCTATATATTTAAACGTACAAGAAATATGCATAACAACATTGAGCAACCCACCGAGATTTTTCACGATATTACCTAGGAACGCCAAGCCGAATAAATAATCCAGGGCCATTAAAGTCGCTTGCAGAAGCCAATCTCCTTCGGTCAGTCTTCGTATCTAAAATGAGAATCGACGCTCTTGTAGAAGCCACGCGTGACTGCGTGAGTTCACAATCGATACCTCACGCGCTTATATTTATGAGTTATCGCTTATCACATATCACCTGCGTGTGTATAAGCCCTTACAACGCGTTGCCAGTCAGCCAGAATAGACACTGACCGATGTTGGCCGGTTTGGGCATGATGTCAGAGAATAAATTTGGTAATGGATTTTGCATAGTTTACGGTCACTAGATTTTGCATTGGATGCCTGGAGGAAGCTATGGGTAGACAATACTGTATTAGAATAAGAAATTTCGAAGACTACAGGCCAGGTCTATGCTGTACAAATTTGTCGGTTAGGTCAGATTCGAATGGTGTTTGGTTAAAGAAATTTTTAAGTTACCAAACGGTTTTGATTATTTAGTAAACCATATTTTATTCCTACATCTGTACCGCCATTGCTATTCAATTACGGGCTGTTACTTTTGGATAGACAAATCAGAACGAGACTTGGAATTGTCGTTGACAGCAAGATCGGGTGATACCTATCGTAGCGTGAATATACTGGTAAATTGGTAAATCGGTTGGGATACTGTTTGAATAATAGAATTATTGGTACAATTATATATATACCCATATTCAGTGCCACAATTATTCCCATACTAGATTCAATGGGAATTGCATGGCAATTCCATAGGCATTTTTGTTCCCAAGGAATATAGATTGCTAGCGACGTTTGTTAATGCACTTCGTGTGCCATCTGCACGGAGGCACAGCTACGCGTAAGAATATAACCACACAGAAACACGTCTTTATATACTTCGTACGCGTTAAGAGACACGCTCGAGGTCTGAACAAACAGAATTCCGTATCTAGGATCAACCAGTGTCAACATTACCCAAAGAAAGTAGCAGGAGTATCTACGATCGAGTTAACGTACGGATCGCGCGCAACGCGCATGCGCGTCAACGGTCGAATTCAAACGTCCGAAAAGCGTAACGACGTTTTGCTTCTTTCTTGCTTAAATAAAAAAAAAGATAAAGAAGCTAATGAATATTTTTCAGCTAAATGGTCACCAGTGCCTGTTCCAGGACGCTACTTTACTTTGACTTTTTCCTTCTTCCATTCCCCACCACCGGCGCAACATGGCCGAATACTTCGAAACGTAAACTTGCACGGCCAGACGTATCCGCCAGAGCAGAATGCATTTATTCAGGTTAGATTCACTCCCGCGAAGAATCAGTTCGGTCTGACGCGCAGGAACACCCAGGAGCTGGATCCTGCGCCGTCGGTAGGTACGTGGACGCTCAGCGACGCTCGTTATACCAGCAATGGGAATGCGAGGAAGCGACGCTGCTACTTTGAGGACCACCCTGTTCGAATCAGCGGATCGAAGGTACAATGTCTCACTTTAATTTACTATCGGCCGTTTCTCTGTCCCTCTTACGTTTTCTTGCACGGTTCTCAATCTCGTATGCGACTTACTTTCTGCGTTCTGATTCGGTTTTGAGGTTAGGATCGTTCACTCGAAACGTACTACAACCTTATTTATAAAACTGCGCGTATTTATACGTATACCTATCTCTACGCGCGGGGCAAAAAGATCATCAGGATCATTAAAAGATCCTTAAATTATCTAGTGACATGCTTTTAGAGTATCTTAAAGTTTCTTTCGCTCCATCTAAGTCGACATCAGCTGGTCCAGGATGATGTCATCGTTGCAACGTATACGCGGAGCTTCGATGCGTTCTCCACGAGATGGCACCCACGTAGATATGGAAAACGCCTACGTAACCTAACGTCATTTCTTCATGATTCTCCATACGTATGCATATACGCTTATATATATGTATACACAGATGTATATATTTTTTTCGCTGACTTCCTCTTTCATCGCGCTTTTACATTTCATTCTTTAAATCTTCACTACTATCTGACCCAAATTGACCTTTGCCCCATATTGGATCCATAGGTTCGATCTTACGATCGTAAATTGACGTGAGGCTATTATCAGCAGAGAGATGAACACCTTACTTGTGCTATTATTTTAATCATTGGTATACATGTGCATATCATACGTGTCGGCTGAATCCAACCATGCTGATTTCTAAACCAGTCGGAAACCATAAACGGTTCGATTCGCCCACGGGACTCGCCTCCCGTTATGGCGCGTAACGATTAAACGTCTCGATCAACGATCGTTTGAAATTTCTTTCTTTGTCCTCGGCTAAAGGTGCCGATTGGGGAATCATCTTGGAGTCTCTCTGGGAATCGATTAAGTCATTCGATTGATCGATTGAGAACGAGTCCTCTTTTACCTCTATCGTCTTTTTCGACGGGATTGCACGTGAAATCGGTATAATTATTTTTTTATATTACCACCGAGGGTTAATTATCATTTTGTATGTTGATTGTATACAAGATATATGCGGCGAGACTAATTGTATTTTATAAAAAAAAAATGTGTATGGTATACATTTTTGTATATATCTACAGCTACTGTTCTCTTGGTAATTTCAGTTGGTTATTCCTTTTCTTTTTTATTTTCTCTTGGATTTTTATACTACTCCGGGGGAGACTCCGTTTGACGCGATCTGTCGAAATATCAGGTGTCCCGTGTATAATAAGACATGGCGAACCCTGTTCGGACACCTTGGACACATGTCAAGGGGGACCCATCAGGCCCTGGTGAACGGGGACTCGTCAATTAGAAGCGACATCTTCTGGACACGAAAAACTCGGCCGACTAGTGGACGGAATACGAAACTGGGGGGAATCCCAGAGATTAACATAGGTAGGTAAGGTTATATATATTGTCAATATATACCAAAGAAGAATCTAAACTGTAAAGGGGTTGGCGAAGAATGGTGTAATGACGAAATGGTGGTTGGTCGAATTGGACAGAAGGGGGGATTGACGGTTGTTGGAAATAAAAAAAAGATGGACAATTCGCGAATTTCGTGAGAGCGAGAGAAACGTGCGCGCGAGTCTTGTCCCTACTGGGACGTAATGACGACATTATTTATCAGGACGTCCCAATGTCGCTATTTCGATTCAGGCCTGGGACTTGTTTCAGGTCGATCTGGAATCGACTTGTCTCTTATTGAAATCGATACTACTATTTATCGATAACTTTCGTGTATCGAATCTCCTGTTCTTTTTTTGTTCTTCGTTCTCTAGAAGTATCGTGACTTTTTTTAATTGAAAAAAAAATAAAATCGTTAATCCCACACCTCGGGTAATTAATAGAAATTACGTATCTTGTCTTCTTTTTCTTTTTCTTCCTGGGACGATCCGTTGCCTTCTTTATTCGTCTATTCGCCTCGCGTCAACCGGCAATATGGATATATATATGACGCAGGCCTAAGCCCTATCCTATATAAATATACGTATGCACGTGGGCCGATCGAAACGAAAGGCAACTCGGTTGCTACAACGAGAAACACAAATGGCGCCCGATCTGTAATTACGACGATTATGTTCGGTTTTGATTACCGTGAATTACGGTACAGGTCTCTCAAGAGTGCCCGGGCGCTTGAGGTTACGTAAACACGTGCAAGTTCCTCATTCTTCGACATACCGTGCATTATTTAGTTTTTTTTTGTCTCTGATTCCACCAACTTTTCTTATTTCTTCCTCCTCCTCGACCTCAAAATCGCAAGCCTCGTGTCCCGGATGGAAAATTCACGAAAAAAAACGTAAAAAAAAAAAAAGCGAAAATTCATTTCAGCCTCGCACGATTTATTCTTATTATTCGTTACCGTTGCTATTTACAAGAATCTAAGTCAAACAAGTTATTGTAACGCAATATTATTTATTATATCACATACGCGAATACGATAATCCCTACATACGTAAATAAAACAAAAAATTAATTGCTATTCCCTGTTACTGTTGTTCCTCAGATGCATCGAATTTCGCAACAACGACAAAAAAATATTGTAATGCAATCTTAATTATCTACGTCATTAAACACGGTGCAATATCCCGCTGCGGGCGGATTAGAAAAATGTGTGGGTGTCCTAAGCATAGGTGTGTAGGCTTGTGTATCTCTTCTTTCTCTTTTCATCTCTCTCCCTCTCTCTCCCCCCAACTATCTAGACTCCGCCATACACCTCGTGTCCAGATATGGCTGCCATACCGGTCCAGCTTCTATACGACTTCCACAGCATCCTCGGCGTCGGTCGACTCTCCGAGTCCTTGACGCCCACCCTAAGCAACCACGACGCAATGCACGACATCGACACGTTCGAGGTGCAACGGTGCATCCATTGTATGCATCATTGAAACGGTAGAAACCGACGCGTCTTACGTAATTGAAGAAGGGAAAACTGCATTACCGACCGAGACGAAAGTACACGGGTACGAGGATCAGTCCATAAAAAAAAAAAAACGTTATCACATCCAACCTAACCAAATCTCACGTATAATTTTATCTGACCTAACCTAAAATACGTCCATTTTAAATTCCCCATTCCGTATGCACGTGACCCTACTTTTCACCTTGTCCAGATGCACTTATGGTCTTTGTTAAAGATACCTGGTTTACATATACCACGTATACCTGCATACCCTGCGTATAGTATATAGACGCTATATATTATGCCAGGTTAAATCCTAGACAGCCCTGGTAATCCTTAGCCCTGGGGTCAAGCAAAGTCGAGCCGAGCTGAGCCGAAGCCAAAGCCGAAGCCAACCCGAGACAGAGATCGTACCGATACGAAATCCTGCTTGGGAACTCTGGTACTTGTACGACTTGTATATCCCAGGGAGCTTTGTATGCTCTTGGCTTGTATGCACGATATATATATATATATATATTATTATATGGATGCATATGTATATACAAGGCCGGTACCTTCGTGAGGTTCACTTGCATATATATTATGCGGCCAAAGTCGTGCCTGGTTAACGTTACGAGAGACAAAGCGTTCCGGATAGTACGTGAAGATAGCTGAAAGCCGTGACTCTAGACGTATGGATACGTGTAGGAGCATCGGATGAAGGGGGGGTATGGAGGAGATGTCCTTTTTTTAAGTTGAATTTAAGATGGAGAAGTTTCGGATGGGCAGGATCGTTGCTCTGGTTTCTTCAGAGGCAAAGAAAATTTTAATGCGGATAAAAGACGAGGATGGGGTAAAAAAGAAAAGTGGAGCAGGGGGAAAGTCGAGACGTCGTGATAAAAGTCGACGCGTCTTGAGCAACGGTAAGTCCCAGTGTAAATAAGACTGAACAAACTCGAATTATCTGGGCCCTGTAAAAATTCCTCGACTTGGGTACTGGGGCGGAGGGGGGGGGGGGGGGGGTAGGAGATGGCAGGGGACAAAGGGCCCCCTTCGTGCGCACCCATTATAACCAGGCTGTTATCGTTTTGTTTGATTATAAAAGTTTCGATAATGTGGAGGAAAAAATATTGAGAAAAAATATACCGTCTAACGCGTGAAGTTAGCTTCGTTCGAAATAACGTTCGATCAATTGAACTTGGTTTGGTCGAGTTTTTTTTGCTATTTTCGGGAGAGGAGAGCAAGATTGTTGGTCATTGTTGGTATTTCATGGCCACCAACTTCACGTGGTTCTTTATATAGTTTGAAAAAAAAAAATTGAATTAAATTTTTGTTGCTACTGTTTAAGTTTTGTTATCGTTGTGCAGTAGTGACGAAAGCAATAGTTGTTGCATAAATGGAGAGTACCTTTAATAACGTGGCGCGGAAGGCGGTTTATTTGAATCGTGCAAATTTCTATGTTCAAGATCCAATTCAGCGTTCTTCGACGAGTCGTAGATCGTTGAACGTAACGAAATAACAGATCTAGGGATTTTTTTCTGGCCTAGTACTTTTCATAAAATATTTTCACCAGAAGTCACACTACCGAACTATGAAATAACGAGGTACAATGTTTCTATGAAACTGGTGGGAATCGTAAGAGAGATCGCGCAGCTGGCAATGGCGACTAGACGAATAATAATTTTAATGAAAATAAAGTTTTACATCGAGACAGTGACGTGCGATCATTAATTTAATACGCTGGATCACTTTTATTTAAAAAAAAAAAATTTTTTTTTTCTTACTATTGATCTCATTGCCGATGCATCCATACGTCACTATCGCATTACTCACACCTATAATAAAGCGTCGAGGCGCGCTCGAGTTTAGCCTGAGTTTAACCTCATTCCTGTTCGTGACGTCAGACGTCGCCTTTCCCTCGATTCTGGACCTCCAGGATCTGCGAGATGTGCAATCGGCCGCAAATCATCTATTATAATAATAGTCACGCGATACCCAAGACGCTCTTCTCCTATGTCGATAACACTGTTCGCGTGATTCCACCAATTTTTTTTTTTACCCGAAAAAAGTTGGCAGCATCGACGAAGCAAATTACAGACACGAACCACGCGAAGATTCCGCCATTACCATCGATGCAAGACACGAGTAAAGGAGTTTGCATACTCTTATAAATGAAGATTAAAATTTTTGTTTTTCCAAAAAGTTGGCAGCCTTGAAGATATAGTTTCAAGATCTTGTCCACAGAGATACATTTCCGTTTCAATTTCTACTGAGTCATACTCTCAAGGTTTTTAATATTATCAATGTGAAAAAATTTTTTTTTTACTCAAAAAACAGGTGGCAGCACTGAACGAAATTGCAGACAGTGTATACAGTGATATCACTGCTTTCGTCTATATGTCATAAGTCAAGAATCTGAATGTTCTCGTCAGTGACGTTTCCAAAGCGTCTGATCTCTGACAATAATAGAAAAAAAAAGAAAGTAAACTCAAAAAAGTAAAAAAGGTAGACCACTCAAGGTCCAAATTTATTCTTCTAGGTAGGCACCTATATGCCATAGGCATTTTTGGGCCTTGATGAAGCAGGTGGAGTCGTGGACAGAAGGATAGAGGGTTGGCGTCAATACCCTCTAACTAAGGCGGGCCTTATGGGGCCCCTAAAGGGCCCAAACCCCGTACCCCCTAACTAAGCTTGAATTCACGGTCGGACCCGGCAAGGCCATCCAGGGATGCTCGCACGCCATGTTCTACACGAAACAACTACACAACAGTCTTGATTTTGTAGTCACTTTTATGGTCCATTCAAATGTTTCCCGCTAGGATAC
This sequence comes from Cephus runcator, assembly GCA_030142495.1. Lineage (NCBI taxonomy): Eukaryota > Metazoa > Arthropoda > Insecta > Hymenoptera > Cephidae > Cephus > Cephus runcator. The sequence goes on along the minus strand of JARQTC010000104.1, from coordinate 252,153 downwards.
GTCGTCACGTGACATAAGAGATAACTTTAATACTTCCAAATGATAACACTCCTAATCATTATCTACTTAGCCACTTAGTGTCTAAAAAAGAAATTACTAAAAATTTCGATCTCATACGACTTTTAATATCTTGAGTACCAAAACTTTTTTCAAATTTTCCGACCTCGCTTTAACCTCCCACGTCTTAAATGCCATAACGTCTAGAATGTTCAAAAATGCAGAAATTGCAAACGGTTTTTTTTTTACAAAAAAAAATTAATGTTTGCTGTTAGTTATCACTAGTTGAAATTTTCACGATTAGTCCAAATTTTCTGACGTCACTGCATTCTACCTACGTCACAAAGCTCAGAATATTCAGAATGTTCTAGAACGTAGGAAGGAGTGCATATGCATTTTTTTGTTGGTTAGGTCTCTAGGTGGATATATGTATATTCTGTGTACATGCATATATATATATATATATATATATATATATATACATTACGTGGGTTATATAAAGCAAGTAGCCAAAGAAGGTATTCTCTTAGGAACATACGGGATGATGCAGCACTGAATTATTATTACTATATACCCGGTGTCTTCTTAATTTGACTCTAGCTACCTCACAGCAGGGTAAAACTTACGAGACGAGCTTATGAGATATTCATGTGACTTATGAGTGATGTTCGGGGTCGAAAAAAAAATGGTTAGAGCCCTCCAACGTCATAAGCGTCTCGAGAGAGAGAGAAGGGCTCCAAGAACTAGTAATACGCCCCTGTCGAATAAATCATACGGGAAAAAGAGACGAAAAATATTCGTATCAAGTTCTAATAGAGATACAAGGATTTTTTAATCTCAAAAAATTTCCGCCAACAATTTGTTAAATTATCTCGGTAGAAAATTTTTAAAAAAATTTATTTTTTTTTTTTACCCAACTGTCATTGCTACTATTACAGGATTTCTTAACGGGTTCCTGTCATTATCCCGTTCGCGCATCCAGCTTCCCCGGCAGATGTCATATGCTTCGCTCCGAGCCAATGTTTTTCGAACGGTCTGTGAATTAACCAGCGCATGCCGGCTTCTTATCCCGGCGTTCAAGTCTCTGGGCGTACTAACCGTCCCGATAACACCCGGGCAATGCTGCAGTCGCCGTCGATCGTTCGGCGCGTCGTCGCCGGTCTCTCGAAGAAATTCCTGACTTGCGTAATTCACGCGTAAAAGCTTCGCAACGAATGCGCGCGCCGATTGGCCGTTTACCGTTTCTACGAATCCGCGTAAACAAGGAAACACTAAGAGACGATCATCGGTCCGCTATTTGCATACAACATATATACATATAAGATCGACTCGAAAATGGCAAAGTAATCCTACGGTAATTATTCCTCAATTTTTTTTTTTCCGATCATCTTGCCAAAAGGTTTGATAATAATTAACCTAAGTTTCAATCACAACGATAATAACAATAATTCCGTGCTGTCCAGAACGTAAATTTCGAAAATAATTTTTTTGCCAAAATCATCGTTCGTTTTGGAAATTAATATAAACGATCTTTTCTAACGGGTGACGTTTTGTCAAATTCATTTTTCCTTCAGGAATCTATGGAAACGTGACGTTAGGCGTGTCTTGTGATTCTTCTGCAGAACTTGTATACAGATGATACACTGTATATCTGTGTATATGGATGATACACGGCCTACTTCGCAGCAAAATGCTCAGAAACTTTCATCGAGTATTTTATTCCGGTAGAGTGGTATTAGGTATTATCGTTGTTATCATTTTGATTGATTATACTAAGAGTGACACGTACGAATGACAGATACCGCGTATGCAATATATAGTAGATATATATATATATATATCAGGCATAAGGAAGGATTTACTCACAATTTTGTTGTTCCGTGTAAAAAAAAAATTTTGGTCACTATCCAAACTCGAAACACTGGTAATTAAAATGGTGTGTTTTATCACAAGAAAAACTTCTGTCACGACGACTTCTTAATCCGTGTATGAAATCAGCAGGTCTCTACTGTCAGTTATTTTGCGAACCACTTGACACTTTGACACGACTGGGAAAAACTTTTAATGACACTTGACCCAGGTGCAACACTGTTGAATGACTTTTGGAAAAATCATTATCCTTAAGATGGTACAGTGATCGGTAAAACTTTATTGTTTACTCCGAAAGTCATCGTGAAACGACGAAAACAAGTATTTCGAAAAAGTGACAGGAGAATTCGAAAATATTTTCAAGCTAAATCACGTGGGTGAAATTGGTAAATAAAACTATTGCCCAACACTGTACGAAGCACCTAGTTCACTGTCACTTTGTAGGACGAATCCAAGATCATCATGAAACAGGTGTGACGTGGTAGAATCGAAATATAAAATATCACAAAATTGTCAAAGATTGATAACAATATGAAATTTTGTAAAAAAAATCCGATTATCACTCAAAAAAACCGTGTCCATGTGTATAAAAAGAAAATTCAAGCACCATCCATACCGATCATAACGCTTGTTTCCTAAGTCATCCTCACGTCATTTCATCTTTATACATTTCACGTTAAAATCCGTATTTACACGTCTTCAAAGATAGTCAAAGATAAGGGACTGTCTGTTATCACTGTCAAACAACAGATCCAAAGCGTAACGTAAGCAGGTAAACAAAATTCGAGACACAAATTTTGTTAACTTCAAAAGTCCATGATTCGCGAAAAAAAATTGAAAGAAAAAATCACTGGTAACACTTTTTTTTAAAAATTAGCTATTTTCCAAAAAATTATATATCTACGTGTTCTACGATCTTACAGTCCGCGCGTCTCACCTTGCGGAGTGAGTCTACGGGGCTGCCATGCAATGTGGCTCCACGCTGATCTCCCTTCACTTCCCCACGAGCGTCCCTTTCTTCTACCTTCTACCTTCTACTGCCATTGCCACCACTACCGACACCACCACCACCACCACCACGATTGCCACCACCACCATTGCCATCGTCACTACCGATCTCCCAAGAGGTAGGCAGGCAGGCAGGCAGGCAGGCAGGTAGGTAGGTAGGTAGGTACCTCACTTCTCTAGAGTGAGTCTGTACCTACTCCTACTCCATCTCTAACAGCATCAGCACTGTACCACTACTACAGTGCACAGTGCTCTACTGTACTGATACCAACACAGCCTCACCTGGACCGAACCAGTCTACTACACGAGCACCTTTGGACTTCTCCCTCCACCCCATCTTACCCCCTCCTTGCCACACCATATGAAGAAACAGGAGAGACAGCTTCTACATACTTTCCAAGACGTCTCTGCTCCTTCTTGATCTCTGCTTGATCATTTCTAGCCAGGTAGAAATTTGTGGGGTAAGAGCAAGGAAGGAGGGGGGAGGGGCAGATGCGGTTTCAGAAGGATCCAAATAACACAGCTTTTAAAAATCCCTGGTCGACCTTAAGGGTTGTTTCTACGCGAACATGTGTTTCTCTTGGAGATGAACAATAATTTTCATTTTAATACAGTAATTTTTCAAAATTTTCGTTACCATCCCCCTGCTCAGCATATCACCTAACCCATGTGTTACGTATTGCACGAGAATAACTCAGGGGTTAACGACAGTTCAGAGTGAAATTTAAAAATTTCCTTAAGGGTCGTTTTTTGATCCTTTCCAGAATGTTTCCCTCCAGTACGAAGTTACACCCTGTACATCCAAACGCTGTGCTACCTACGAGTTTTATTTTTATTTCCCCCCCCCCCCCCCCAAGGGTACCCTGCCTCTAGGGGTAGTCTTGTCTTCCCAGCAGGTGCCTATCCCATACTTCGGCAATAGGTTTGTAATACGGACCTGGGTCTGGGGTCCCACCCCCTTGCGCATCCTAGCGAGTGCCAAAGATCCTATTGTCCCGGCGAAGAGGTTTCGCCATTCCCAGGTATTGTTTGACCCTCTCGAAATCCACGGGGGTCAACTCACCGCGTTAAGAGGGATTACACTGCGAGAACAATGGATGCGAATTCGGGGTGGAAAAGAAGCGTAAAGACCATTTTGTCAAGTTGGCCTGAGACTGACGAACCGACGCCTGGGGTTACCGTATGAAAACTAGTCCAGCCCAACCCCAACTTGAACCCACTCTTTTTTTAACTTCTTTCACCGAAAAAACCCCACAGAGGTGCAGCAATGCTCTTCTTTTGTTTTTTCCACTCGGACTGGCCAATCGATCCAGTGGATGAGGATCGCTCCCTCACCCAACAACCTCCTTGGCGCAGGGTAGTTGCCTACCTGGACTCATCTCTCACATCCATTTACGACGCCACTCGAAAAGACCTGTGGGCGTGTTTCCATCAAAGAGAGAGCGTGAAAAAAAAAGAGAGAGAGAGAACTGTCAGCGACTACTTGCGATCCTGTTGCTACCGACTACGGAAATGGCGTCGCTAAATACGCAAGGAGCGTTTGATAGTCTGACGTCACGAGGAATCAACAAGTGGCAGCAGCGTGGTCGGGCTTGGGCCTAAATTTAGCCCGGACATAACCTCACCTTGATCCACTGGTTATAATACAAGCTAGTGTATACGTCTGTGTATATGTATATACTACTGTTAACCTCATCCAAAAGTATTCCTATATATGTATATATATATATATATACTGGATTTTGCGATTTAGTATGCTGCTCCTCTTACCTGGTCCGAGGTACTACTGCACCGGAGTCATTATTGCCTAGGTCATACGACTCTGGTCTACCTGACTATCCTAACGTGAAACTTTGATCCTGCGATCTTATCCCTGATTTTGAATGAGATAAGAATTGATTTATAAGGTAGGAATTTTGAGGGGTATACCGGGATTATGAAATTTTTGTATTTTTGTAAAATTTTAATTTTATTAATGTTTCGTTAAATTGTTTATTTGCTGTTTTGGAAATATTTTTATTTTTACTCATTATCGCTACGTATCTCTTGTACGCTGCCGTAAGAACTCGATCTGGCACGAGAGTGACAAAAGTGCCCTGGGGCAACTCCATCCACCTCCAACGCCGATACTCGAGTTCCCTGACTCTCTACAGCGTAGTAGGTACCTCCCACCCTGGGAGTCAAAGCAACGTCCTGGAGCACGGGTAATGTGGCTGTTCGGTAGAGAATACCGGTCTGGGACAGTGGCGCCGCTCGTGAGGATTTCTCGAAGAGAAAAAAAATCTAGGAATCGTTACGGACCCCTGCTGACCTCAGGATCCTCGTGGAATTCAGATCCTCATGGCAACCGAGGGAGAAGACCTAGAGATCATCTTCTGGAGTAGGGTACGCCGAAGGAATTTTGTATGGGTTACCGAGGTGTGAAAATCAAAGAATTTTTTGAGGAATTTTCATATTCTGGGTCTAACGAATTTTTTTGGAATTTCCATTTGCGTTAGGGATTCTTAGCGTTGCGTTGGTATACCTGCACGGGAAATTTGACTGGCATTTGCGATCGGTGCACTTCACGGTGTCTGGGGACTAATGATGGCGGGAATTACGAAATTTTCGAACGCATCGTCGTCGACTAGTCGCCGCCATCTTCCCAGAACTCGTTAATAATAATAATACCAATGTAAATTATTTATTTTCTTCATTTGCACGACGGACAAATGTCTGTTTTGTATGGTACGTGACTCTGCAGTAATGAGTGCTTTGTGTATCTCTGGTTTCTGTGAGACTATGAGTTTGACAGTTTTGTTTTACTATTGCTACAGGCTCTTGCAAAATCCATTCGTTTTTGGAAAATTTTCAAAATCGTTATTCGGTTTAAAGTCAAATAATTTTGATTTTATATCAAAGATATTTTGGAAATTTTTTCTTTTCTCCAGTAAAATTATTCCGTGTCACGTTTATTGTTAATAACTAATTATCGATACTATGATCGAACTCGTATATGACGACTGTACTAGACTACAGTGCTTTTCAAAGTATTAACTCCTTTTCGCAACTTGACATTTTTACATGATCTATCTATATGTCTTCCTCCCACGAATACGTCCCACGACCGCAAAACGTTCAAGCGGCCAATATTTGCGGAAAGCAAAGAAACTGCAAATACGGGCGCGGTTTTGAGCGTCTAATGGATTCAAAAATAAGAGATCTCTCGTGGACCGCAGAAAGAATGCTGCCAAGGGGATTCGAAGAACGAAGAACTATATTCGCGAGTATTCGCGCCCTTGCCTACAAATCCGTAAAATAAAAAGACCAAAAAAGCTTCCTCCAAAAATGTTCAGTTTTTTCCCAAAAATTGCATTTTTACACGAAAAACAAATTTCCAACCAAATTTCTACAGCGACGTGAAACCACGCTGAATTCTACCGTAAACCCGAAGCGCCTTTTGGGCGAGTTTTTATACGAGATTGTCGCAGAGAGCGATAAGGGCGAGTTTAAGAGACAACGAGCCGAAGAAACTTTTAAAAGTCAGCGATTCCTGCGCGGATCGCAATGCGCGATCGTCGCGTCCGACCAGATGCGCCAGCGCCGCGTTCGTAAAAACGATCTTAAGTTTCGGCACTTTTTCTCGAATTACCTGGGCATAAGTGGGAATATGCAACAGGCGATGGTACGTGCCCGAGCAAAACCACGTCGAATCAAAACATTAGCTTTTTTTCTATTTCTTTTTTTTTCTCTCTCTTTTTTTTTTTTATTACACATGCGCGCGCGCGAACGATCGTCCACGGCAAGAACGAGTCGGCGAACATCGGGGATAACAGGTTGGTACACCTGCCGGCAGCACGTTGCGGGCTACGTCTCACACATAATATATATATGTATATACAAACGCACACATAGTATATATACGTTACATATATATTTCAAGATTTTTTTCTACTCATCAACTTTTTTTCTCTTTTAACTTTTTCGAGAGCACTCTGAACTCTCTGGAATGTTCATTGTACCTGGATACTATAGATATAGCTATAAGCATTGGTATGCTATAAACGGTATGCTATATACCCAATGGTACTAAGGCAGTGGAATTATTATTTTTATAAATACGAATGAAAAAGGACGCATTTAAAATTTATCAAGTAACAATAGAATTTTTGCAAAAAATAGAGCATTTTTTTAATGGCTTTTTCGACGGAAATTAATATTCTTTTTAATTCCAATTTTTCGGTTGGATCGAGCATATACAATTATTTCGATATTCGCGATTTTCATAAGTGGACGACCTAGCCGATGTACGGTGTACGTGATGGACTGGCTTACGAAAAAAAAATGGATTTTTTGAAAAATTTGAATTTCAAAATATGAGCCACGGCAAGAATTTACGGGCATCCCGTTCACTCCAGATCTTCCTGTTTTAACTTCTAGTTGACGAGAGAGCAGCGGAAGGTACATCACCTTCGCGTGTTTACCTCTTGGGCAACCGGTTTTCATCTCGGTAGAGTCCAGCCTCCTGGTACAGCTAGTAGCTGTATAGTATATAGGTATATAGTGCATACACTATATGGTGATAATAACAGTGATACTAGTAGTAGTGATACTGATGGTAGCAGTGTGTATGTACGTGGCATATGCCACTATGGAATTTTTTATCTTTCTTTTTACTAACATTATATTTCTCTCTCTCTCTCTCTCTCTCTCTCTCTCTCTCTCTCTCTCTCTATGACTTGTTATCGTAATTTTTCATTTTCTTCGTGACACTTAAATATTAACGAACAACGAATTTCGCTTGCGGACGAGTCGCCTAGCCTGTTATGACATTTAAAGAAATGTTTCTGTTTTTTGTCTTATTTGCTTGTCGATAATATGCAATTTTATACTTGTCTTGCATATGCATATGTGTTACGTAAGTATATCACGTACGTGCTTCGGTAACTCGTGTTCTTATCTTTGGTATATTTCATATGGGCAGACCGATAGGTAAGTACCTACTGGGTAATAAGGTAGGATATGGACACTATGATAAAGAAAGAAAAGGCAAAGGATAAAAATAAAAAAAAATAAAGACTTCTGACAGTTGGACATTTTTCTTTCTATTTTATGACGATAAAAAAAAAGTATCTTTTATTTTTTGATATTTTGCAAACTAGGAATATTGTTTTTCGAAAATTTTTTTAGCATCTTTACACAACTCTATTGTATCTGACAATTCGTTTCTCTTTTTTCTTGCAACAAAAATCCGAAGGCACTCGACTTTTGTCAGAGGTCAAGGGGCCTTTTCTTATTTGGGATTCTTTTTTCTTTTCATTTTTTGATTTACGGAAAAGTACGAAAAGTGCCCATACCTAGTATCCATTGTCCTCTGAGGTCGAATAATGGAAGGCGTGTAATGGTTTCACAAAGGAGAAGCCGGGTTTCTCTGTCTGGTAGGATATTTTTTTTCTTCTCTTCTTTCTCTTGACTTTCTCGAACAAGCCGACGCCATCTTGTAAGGCAATTAACACTTGGTTCCATCATAGCGGCAAGTTTCAGTCACGCGCACGAATCTCGACCACGTAGAAATTTTTTTTTTAAATTCTCTTATATTTTTGTAAAATATATACACTATATATCTACATAACATTTATTTCTTACTACATAAAACCTTTTTAACCTCCTACAGTAAAATTACCAATATTCCCACGAGCGACTACCAGAAGGCGCGTGACCGTATTGATTTTGCTACAATAATTCCTGATCAATCGTATATCATCGATCCCGGAGGTCGTCAATAAATTTCTAATCAGCAATAACTGTGGTACATGTCACATATCGATACGTTCCTCTATTGAATTTCAAATCAGCCAACAAACCATTCCGAATTGATAACAGCAACAGGAGCGAGTAAATAAATTAAGAGCTTATAAAAATGGAAAAAAAAATTTTTCAAAAAACATTCCCTCCCCATACTACTTATCGCGTGGAGAAATACCCATATAAAAGTAATCCACATACGATTTTCGCTCGCGAAATATTCCAAGTGAGTAAACCGTTCGAAAGAAAAAGCCAAAAGTTGGGTTAGGTTCGTCATTGTATCTCGCTGACTCAACGCGCAGTGTCTCCCGACGTCTAGGCTCTCGCCCACTTTGACTGCATGCCTTGTTACCCAGGTTGGTAATACTTCACGGGACGCCAGTAAAAAAGCAGCGACAGCCAGTAGGCAATGGAAGAAGTGACGGCGGAGGCATTTGCCGTTAGTAAAATCTTAAGCAATAGTCGCCGTTTGTGTTATTACTGGTTTCGAAGCGTCGCGCACGCTTGTGCGCATGCGCAAGCGTTCGCGCATGCGCATTGGGCATCTCCGAGAATGCTATTCAAGATGGCGCCGGACATTGTCGATTGATGATCAAAATAACAACCATAAATAATAGATTGAACCAGCTTGAAATCCAGGACGACAATAATGTCAGCCACTCGCGAAATAAAAATGGCCGAGGCCATAAACCAACGGGCCGATATCGTTTGGCATTATTTTAACGCGTGCGAAACTCCTGGCGAAATCTCTAATGTGTCTGTGCCTATATATTTACACGTATATTGTACGTATGGCGAACGATATGTGATATAAAGTGGTAATGTCGTATGTACTGTGAAACATAGCTGATTGGGCGGGTTTAGCCGCACCTTATCGGAGGCTGCTGCCATACGGTAATACATCCAGGTATAACCCCATAGCAGTATATTCCATAGTATATAGGTATGATGTTATTGTACGTCTATGGTGTGTATACAGGGTGTGTCAGATAATACGTATATTCGTTGTCGGATAAATCGTTTGAAAAATAACTACAAGAATACATGCTGGATGTATAGATTTTTTTAATATATTTTTTTTTCTCGAATCCTCGTACGATTTTTGAAATATATGCAATTTTTTGAATTCGACGAAATTTTATTTTCACCCACCGAAGGTGTTCACATGATCGATTCTATCGTTTTGGTTATAAGCGAATTTTTAGCCGGCGCGAGTCTCATTCGCGTACGTAGGGAGGGACTCTTATCGAGACTTTATCGCAATGCTACAGACGGGTGCAAAATAAATATTGCAAATCGTTCCAAGTTTCTGATAAAGGGATTATACGATTCTGGTTATGCATTTTTATATATAGCAGTCACGGTAGTTTTATGCACAATTTACAAAATTAATTTTGGACACGTAGATAAAGTTGCGTGTGAAAGAAATACATTTTTTCTCAGTTACACACTTTCTTAGCAGTATATCAAAATCGTGACCTGCGATACTGTTACAGACGTATGCATGACTAATGTGTGAATTTCAAAAAAATAAATTTTTGGGTTAATTCCTATAGGCATTTAGCCTGGGATAAATACAAATGATTATTAAAATTAAATTACGAAAAAAAAAAATTACCAGGTATAATCCATTCGAATGGTAAATCTTATGGGGAAATATGACTGATTGTGGTATGAAGTGAGAGTTAAAAAATGCAAAGCCAGCGGTACCAACGTCAACAGCGACGGGAATGTCAACACTAAACACTGCTCTCTTGTATATGAATAATATTGATTTCCCTATGGGGTCCCTTGCGAGTACAAGGGATCCTGTGTTTGATGCCTACTGCGTACCAGCATGGATTATATGGGATAATATTAATATCGATACACAAAAACTGGGAAGGAATTTTTGAGAAATTAAAAAAAATCTATAAGCGTCAATTCCACATGTAAAAAAAATTGCTACGGTGCCTACTTTCAGACACGCCGCGCGTCACCATGAATTCCATGGAACAATGTTGAAATTTTTGAATAAAAAGGTTTTTAAATTCCATACGCCTTGATTAAAAATGAATTACAAATTTTACATTGACCAAGCGTACTGCGTCCCAGTGGGGTATTTAAAAAAATAAATTTATCCCTAATTCCAAAAATTCCTTTCAAATTTGTATCAATCGAGTATATATATTTACCACGAGTAAGATTTGACATTGACGCAAGTATCATATTTTGTTTCTATAGTCATCGACGCGAACTGCAAAGGGTCACACGTGGCGATAAGTGCTCCTATATACATATACGTGCATGTGTGAAGTGGCAATGAAGTGGAGCGAAGTAAAACGAGAAGGTGAAGCAGATGCAAGAAAGCAGACGAAGCACGTACTGTGTTCCAAGACGATACGTGATCCTGATGAAAACACTACCGGGTCATTCATAAGTTTCGGGCCTGAAAGTCCCAGTCTAAACATGGGTCCATGGCACTCTGGGTCCCATGGAACATTACACGGCAGTGTTTAATTAATCGATTGTGCACATAAGGGATCGATAGTAACAGCCTAGCCCCATTTGTATTACGGAGTCGATAAAAATATTACGTAACTGAATTTCGAGAATAGAATTCTCACCGAAGTTACATTCGATTTGTACCGCTTTACCTGATCTACGCGTAATTCATTGAAGTATCAAAATTACCCAATAATTGAATTTCGATAAAATTCCAAAAAATTTCAAAATCTTTCAGTTATCGTCGATCGATCGTCGATACTATTTACGTCGATTTCAAACTCATTAAAAATTATTCTCAATTATCGTCCGTTCAATTATCGATAGATTTTTTAAAATTTTTACATCCAACCGACACAGCCCTGTTAACATCCAGCAGCTAATCTCCTGCACCTCTCTCGCGTTCACGTCACTTCGTACCGAGAGCTCAAGTCACGCCCTGCCGTCCTGACGGTTGGCAGCATTGTGTTAGCTACTCCGAAGAATAATTAGCGAGCCGATTACCGTTCGAGTCTCCTGCGAGTCCTTCGAGACCTCCCTGAGACCCTTGGAAATTCTTTTATGCTTCCTCGTATGGCAATTCTTGCTAAAATCTTATTTGCAACCTCTTGCCAGCCATCTTTAACAGTCCCGGTTCTTGACACCTGGTCCGCGTGTGAGTTCGCGCTGCTATCTTCTTGGAAAAGATTCTGTCAATCGCGCGTACTGTGTATACGTATATAACGCCGTGTATTATCATAGGAAAATAACGAGAAGGCAGAGAAACGCCTAGCGAATTTGGAACTACATATATATTAGTTTTTAGTAAATATTTAATTACTCGCATAGATTTTCATGGGTTATCATTAATATTCATTGACGGTATTTCGCATAATTTTAATAATAATTTTGAGGGGCCATCCTCACTATGGTTTGCCGTACGAATAAGTCACTAATAAATTATGACCTGTACCATCGCGTTTTACTATTAACGTATGTAAAAAATTTTCTTGACTTACCGATATTTCATCGTCCTGGAGTCGCACGAGGAATGTCCTGCAGACAAGCGCCATTCCTCTTCCGGCGATCGATGGTCTTCCTGTCCTCTCGGGAAGTTTTGGAGAGTTGATTTTTTTTTTTTTGGGACCATGTTTTTTAGAAAATATTAACGTACATAGACGTATGGATTTGAGTATACAAATGACGCGATGTCAGACCTCTGCTATGAAAAAAATCAAAAATGCATTTTTTTGACAAGACAAAAAATTCGAAAATAATATTTATATAAAACAAAGTTCTGAAAATTATCCTCCGGGAACAAGTGTAAGCCATGCTTATGGATTGACCAGTTTTCACGAAGCTTATAATTTGTCTGTCAGATCGGATCGAATGAAAGTGCAGAAAAATATGACAGAGAAAAGGAACGTATCTCTAAACTCTAATCTAAAAATATGACAGAAAAGTAACTTATCTCTAAGCTCTAATCTAACGTATCCGTATACGTTCTTTATCCTTGTCGTATATGTCGCTGCACTTTTATTCGTTCTGATCTGACGGGAGCAAACGGTCGTCACATCGAACGTGATTTAAAAAAAAATAATAAACAGGTTATCGTTAGATCCGATCTAACCGATCTCACATGGTAATTAGTAATTACGCAGTAGATTTCATTCGGTATAAAACATATATATATATATATATATATATATATATATATAATGCACATAAACAGCTGGTAACCAACACTTAAAGTGCCCGGAGCGTGAAAATAAACGGTTCGGTAGGTTCAAATTAAATGGTGCCGAATAGCAGTGAAAAGAATTGCTGCGAGATTCCAGGAACAATGAAATCACGTTTGAATCGCGAAATCGTATAGTTTAGATCCCCCAAAAAAATCTAGTACCGTGCAATTTGAATTTTCAAATTTTTTTTGTACAACAAAATTCATAGCAGTGGACTTGGAGGCGCCATTTGAAACTTCCATTGTATCCAGATGATTAAACCACATAATTTGTAGACGGCGTAAGCAGAAATCTGGAAAAAGTCTCACGTTAAAATACGATCGGCATAAAATCGCTTCCGCAGCCATTGACTGTCCGTCACTGATAACTTAGCGGTCGTAAATATATATACAAGAGGCACGATCGGTTGACATCGGCAACGATCGGCAACCATCGGATTCTCCCTGCTGAACGATAAACGTCACTAATTCCATGTTTATTGTCGAAACGAATAAAATCATTAGGAGACAAAAGCCCTTTGTCAAGCGCGAAAGAAATCGAAGCGTCTTTTAGTTCGTTTACGCGGGGACGGTTCAACGGCGCATGCGCAGTGGGTACCGGCTCGTTCTTTGAATACGGTTATAAAGGATTCTGCCATTTTAATTAAGACAGAACTGAGCTGCGTTACGTCGACGGAAGTATTTCTTATTACGAGTCGAGCGTAACGAGCTGAAATTTTTTTAATCGGTACCAAGGCAGCCGCTCCGGGCTAAGAATTTGTGGTATTTAAGATGTGAGAGTGCGGAGAAAAAGAGAGAGAAGGAAAAAAGTAAGATAGCGATAGAGAGAGAGAGAGAGAGAGAGAGCGTTCATGTAAAGTGCGCATGCGCAGATGCTCATTGGATCAAAGAATGAAGTGAATTCCGGATAAAAGAAGAATAAATATCATCAGGTCCTGCACAGTCTCAGCCGCGTGGCTCTCGACTTTCTGGCATCCTTGGGTAAGAGCATCTGCCCTGGGTCCAGGATAATTATTTATGCCAGATAGGATCTCGGCTGGGGATCCACGCGGGAAACAAAAGACCCTGCGTTAAAAGGACGAGAGTGCCTGGGAGGTAGGACGACGTGGATTCACTTTCTGACTGAGTGCGATATAACTATGTATACGTATATCCTACCTGAAGAGCCTGACCTCCCGAAGGATCCTCGCTGAGTGCAAGGATCAGGACTTTGATAAACCAACCAGGAAAAAGTGACGGAAAAAAAAGGGATGAATTTTTTTTCAACCATTTTTTTTACTCGGATATCGTTTTGCAGAGAGAATCCTAGTGTATGTTTTTAGTCTAGTGATTTTTTTTTTTTTGTAATACTAGTGACTCTTAGGAAGATCCTTGTTGGATGGGCTGGGAACGAAGATGGTCCCTGGTCAGATAATGCATACCGATTTTGTATGTATATATACATATGTATTAAGAGGCAATATGGCCGACGCGTAAAACGTTCCCTGTCATCCAAAGGACTTTCCAAGAGGATGGCTGAAAGAAGTGGATTAATGCGTAGATTATAAATGAAATTATACGTCTGGGAACATCGGTATCTGGTGCACGATGCCTTATTCATTATAAAACTCGAGCTTATGGATTGTATCGCATTCGAAACGATAACTGATTCCGATGGGACGCCATTTATTCTTAGGAGTTTTATTAGAAGCGAGAGGAGTTCACTTATTACGACGAATTAATTGTGTGCCTCGAATCGGAAGAGATTTGAAAAAAAAAATTTTTTGAAAAAAAAAATGATTCAAATAAATAGAAAAATTCTTACGTCAGCACGGAAACGAATGAGAGAACAAAGATCGTGGAGGACTGTGACAAAAAGCCTAGTTCACAACTCGGCGACACGATCCTAATAAATCTTGGTGGTAGTTTTTGAAAAAGGTTTAGGAACGCCCGTAAAATCATAACGACAACCGGTCGCGTTTCTATTGGTCGATATGCGTATCATAGGGTATAGTGTATAGTGGACTCTAGTATAAGTCGAGTTTTCAAAGCGACGACAAGCCGCAGGACTCTCAAGGAACAAAAGGATCCCTAGCGCGGCTAGGAGAGATAGGTAGACGCTTCTCTCAGCATGTGGCCTAAGGATCCTATCCTTGTAAAACAGCTTGTAAAACAAGGAGTCCTGGATGGGGCTGGAACGGCGCGACGGTGGCGCTATCTAGCCGACGAATCTATCGGCTCCGGGTAGAAGTAATCGCACGATTTTTCAGTTTGGGATACGTTAATGCACGAGGAACATAAATTGACTTGGAACTAAGATTAAACCATGTGAACGACCATTAAGATTTCAATGATTTTCAGTAAGAGTGAAATGTTCACTCTTCTAGACGCCATATTGGTATTCGACTTAAAGTCCTACGTGAGATACGAAATGAGAGCGCGAATGAATTTTGGCAATGGAATTAATTCTGAAAAATGGTTGACGACGAAAATACGTTAAAAACAAAAACTAAGACCGTGCTTTTTATTTTTGTAAATTGAGACGCGCGCAAAGGACTTTACGCATATTGAATTTCTCGAGGTGGCTGTTGAAAATCGAAAATAATGAGAGAAAAAAATGTGAAAGGGGCTGAGAAGAGAAATAAAAATAATTTTCGAAGAAATTCAACGACTCAGTTTTTTAAATAAATTTTTTTTAGACGTCCTACACGCCGCGTTGTAATATTTGCTATTACGACGTCTATTCCGCGATTTTTATCCGGGAAGTCGAGCATAGAAAAAAATCTGTCAATCTCTCTGGCGACACGTGTATCTTTCTAATCTCCTTTTTTTGATCTAGCTCTGCGTATAGAACTATGGAACAACTTCGTAAAGCCAAGCAGTAGTTACGACGTTTCGGCAGGGTCGACTCGTATTTTTTAACCGTCGCTTTCAAACCTGCTAACGAACCTAGATGGTTATCTCGTGGTGGTGGTGCATTATGGTCCACCCAATTCTGACAAGAGGGTAGTCCATTCGTAGGAGTGTGAACTTACCTGAAACGAAAAAAAGAAAAATACATAAGTAAAACTGCAAATATGAAATTTGAAATTCGGTTAATTTAATTTATCAGGTACGACTATCCGCCATTTTTGATTTTGTATCTTGCACAACGGCTGGAATAAGATTTTTGGTTGTATTGAAAAAAAAAAAAAATTCCAATAAATTTGTCTACCCAAAAATTTAGCTTATTTTGACTTTTTGGGATTTTTCAAGATAATCTTATTTTTTTAGAAATTTTGTTTTCATCGTCTACACGCCATCGCGATTCTATTGCTGGAATATTTTTATCGAGAACGTACTCGGGACACGTATGATTTTCGTCCTCATGCCTGTAGAAAAAACGGGAATAACATAAACGCTTCTTCTTATAGGAATGCAACTGCGACCAGTTTGCAGTGAAGTCCCGCTGTGCATCTGCCACGCTTCAGACTTCAAGCATGTCTCCGGCATTTAAGTGTCGCTGCGTCCGATTAAAGTGAGTCGTCGGGTTTGCAAACATAAACTCGTAATAGAAGTGGTGAAGTAATTTATCGTTTTTCCTTACAATAATTATCCACGATTCGAGTACGTGGAATCGAAATCAAAAAAAAAAAGAAGCACAAACAAATTTCCCAACAAAATACAAAACCTTATAGATACGAGCGTATATAAATCAAACCTGAAAAAAAAATTCCACATTTTTCTCAAATAAAAAAAATAATTTTTCAAAAAAATTCCCACCTTCATCCCTCATACATTAAAATCCCTGTCTCAATTCCCTGTCCTCGCTATTAGCCGCCTAACGTATCCTCCAATTGCCAATATCCCTTCCATTTGCATACCCGCTATACCCACTGCGCCTGCGCAACGTCAAGTAATTCCCACCATAAAAAACCGCAACGAGTCCTTTCACATCAACGTAATATTAAAAGGAAATCCTCGCCGCAGAACCCGCAATACAAGGTGTAGCAAAAAAAAAGCTTTCAAAAAAAAATTTCAAAAAATCGTACAAAAAGTACGATGCAACAAAAAATATAACAAGGTAAGGCCACACGAGTATAAGTGGGTTCCAGTTTTATCCTATCTTTCAGCGCAGTGCACTTTAGCCGTATCACTAACCGAGTGGTCCATTCCGGTAACTGGTCGTGGACCATTAATCGCCGGGAACGATATCTCGGGTAAGGTTCTCGTAAAGAGGATCTCCAGCTTCAGGAGTGGAGATCAAGAATCATGGTTATAATTGCCGTCAGCGGAACGCACTGCGGCATTCCTGGTGCGTTGAAGCTATCAGCAGGGCTGGATCGGCGACCTGGACCCCGTCTGGAGGATGCGTAGAGGCCAGCATCAAAAGAGAGTGATATCTCGAGATCGTAAATGGATTACGAGGTTAGAGTGGTAGTGCTGTCACTATATCTGTATATATATATAAAACAAGCATATATATACACACACGTGAAGAATCATAAATGGCGGATCCTTAGATCTCGAGAATCTCAGCGACTGGCTTATACCCACTGTCAGCCATTGCTGACAGATGCACAGTGTTTATGAGAAGGTCCTTGTCCCTGGACCGAACAGGACAGCATTACGTGTGAACAGTACCTTAAGGTATTCAAATTCCGAGAACGTGGCAAGATCGTGAAGAGATGGTTGTGAACGAGACTTAAGTATTTTAACCATAACCATTTTTCACCAGCTTCATTGTGATATAATAAATAGAAGAAAAAAAAAATAGCGAACTGTGAACTGGGCTTAAGGTATCGTTGCAATAGGTAACGCATCTTGGTACTTTTTAATAGGATCGTACTGAAGGATAATATCCCGAGTTTAAGGATACGACTCGTAGTGATTAAATTGGTATAATTAATTGATAAAAGCGTCGCGACGCCACGCCCCAAGGCGTGTGTCGGTTGGCGCGAGCGTCGATAAACATTTGGTCAAGCGTTTACAATCCGTGGCTACTGAAAGACGCCATTATTGTATGTAGACGGAATATGTGGAATCCTGTTCGACCGGAAACGAACGGGATTGATGGGGAAATATTTCGCTCGAAGAAAGACTGTCCCGTTATTTTTTTCGTGTCGCAAATGTCTTGGGAATCCTTAAAATGGGATAATATATTTTTTATATATATATATTTTAGAGGGTATATATATTTGTTATATAACTAATGAGTAAAATTTCCAAAAATTCATTCGATTTGATAACATCAAGAAAAGTTATGTTTACTATGTTAATTATATGGGTTCGTCAGTGCCATTTGAATTTGGCTGGGGGTCAGCAAATGGCACTACGGTCGCGTGTCGTGCCTTACGTTATGCCGCGTTTTCAATGACGTGCCATGAATTTTGAATCGACCTATAGGCGCCAGTGAGATAACCGCGAATATTACAAGCATACAAACACGTTGCGAGACAACTGTCACATTGTTGTCACGAATGTAAGACGAGGTACGTGTATCGACTGTCAATATTGGGCTATTAGGTCACGCACCTCGATTACGTTACAATGGAGGATTAGATCGACAAAGAAAAAATTATAGGTCGGAATTAATATATTTTGTTATAAAAATAAAAAATATATATTACAATTTTCAGTAAGCTTTTTATACGACTGTCATTTTGAAAATATCAAGATATGAGGGGTCCACGTTTCGTGAGCGCAGAGAACGCAGTGAACGAGGCTTTAAGGAACTTAACGCAGCGTCACGCTTTCTGGAAGAAGCTTTTATTCGAGTGATAATAACGGCTGGAATCTTAATTAAAGCCTGAAAGGATAATTACGGTCTATCGGGGGAATATTCATTAAAAGATCTTTCAGGCAGATCATACCTAGCTCGATATACGTAACGGAGAGAGGTCCGAGGACCAATGGGATCGCGAGTGGTCTACGTCACTGCTGACGTCATGAGAAGCGAAAGATATTTTTTTTTTCGAATTTGAAACGAATTTTTCATGTCCACATTAACCGACGCAGGGAAGATGCACGAATATTCTTTAGACACCCGGTACATCTTGTACGCATCTTGGACAGCCTTGGAACTCGCTTATGATGTTCTTATTATTAATTTGTTTTGCGCGCTGCTCGCAACACGTTGCACGGAAACCAGTTTCTTAGCATATAAGATTACCGGCCGATCCGCACGAAAAGATCCTCCTCTCTCTCCTTCTCTCTCTTTCTTCATCAAGATTCACTCTTTGTCTTTGTCTTGTTGTTCTTTATTTTTCTTTCTTCTTCACTCTCTCTCTCGTCTATTCTTTTAGGTTCTTACTTCTCTTTCTCTCTTTAGCTTTCTCTCTCTCTCTCTCTCTCTCTCTCTCTCTCTCTCTCTCTCTCTCTCTCTCTCTGGCACTGTTAGACGAAAACACTTAGCGACACGAACTGAATTTACTTATCTGTCTTCATCTATGAAACCGGCTTAAGGTTCGGATACAGTCCTAACCTAACTCTGACTTGACTTAAACGTAACTTAAAAGCACAGTTTACGGTATGTATAATAAATTTTTAATTTTTATAATTTTATTTTCATTTTTCGTTTTCTCCTCGTCCCAATTCAAGATAGTAACAACAACGAGATTTTTATCTTGACAGATTCCTGAATCATTCGCGATTGTTAGCCAATTCTGGAAACGATCATTATTCCGATTGTTGAAAAGTCTCGAAATGCCGTGCCGTAGCAAAAACCTTAAATGGTTTAAAGACTACAAATTCAAGTTGTGATGCACGAGGGATGCCAAGTCTTTAGCCATTATTTATGAATTTGGTGCGCCGAAAAAGGCGAGTTCCGCGGACTCGGGCAGACCACTTAGATTTCAAATCGATCCGCAAACCGGATAAAATATTTTATTGAGAGCGCGCGTCTTTTAATGGTCCAGCGGTATACCCGTCCGCCATTGTCATTTGTGGAAAGCATATACATTTAGATATATAACTCACGTACATACTTGCCAACGATCAATGCCGATTTTTGTCTTACGTCGTCATTCAAATTTCGTCGTTGCATCATATCAAGATTCAAAATTCCCGCCATAAAATATTTTCCCTCCTCATTGACTCTTGTATCAAATTAAATGTCGATTCATGGTAATCTTGTCTTACAATAATCCCCAGAAGCAGCCTGTATTAGTGTACCCACTACCTACTGTTTAGTAGGATTAATTTCTCGAATGCACCGTAAGGCCCATAAGGCCCACGACCCTTTTTCTCTTTCTTTACCACGTGGGCGTCGCGCGTGCCGTTATCTTTCTCGAACAACCATCAAAAAGATGTTCTTTCTCGATGTCGCTACGTTTCCGTTTGAAAGAAAAAAAAAAAAGAAAAAAAATTTTCAATTCGAAGAAACGATCGAACGATCGCGACCGATTACCGATCTCAAAATAACCATGACTCGATCGAAATTTCGAAAGTATTTGGTAAATGCGTAAAAACGATTGACCCTTGAATTATATATTTTATATACGCAATTCGATACCGATCTTTTCTTTTTATTGCATGAATTAAAATGCAATATACATACAAATTATGCGCGACGTTCAACGATACTTCGTTTTTTACTCAATCGTCTGTGCATATATTATTATATGGGTGTATCGTAGATTTTCGAAAAAAAAAAAAAAAAAAAAAAAAATCGGTACGGCTAACCTGCAATCATGACTTACCAAATTCATACCATTACGGATAGGTATTAATGTCTAGCTTCTTTATTAGCGTGTCATTATTATTAACCATGGTGTTAATTTTGACTTTGCCTTTGTTCTTCCCTTTCTTAATTTTCGAACGGAATGAGTCGACTGATTAAAATCGATGATTAGATCATTTCTTCGAACATGAGAGTACACAGCCGCGCTTTCCTTTGATCGGTATTCTTTTTGTGTGGTGCAGCTCGGGTTCCCCTAGTGAATAACCCGTACATAATAGCTCGAAAGATTAACTATCTCAAAATTTTTTTTTGGTCTGATAATATTTCGCTTGATTTGATTTTAATCAAAGATCTAATAAATATCGATACTCCATTGATATGATTATTATTGAGAATCACAAGTGGCCAAACGAAGCGTATTAAAATGGATTAAAAAATCGTTACAATTATCGAGTCAGAATTTGATCGTTAAAAATATTAAATTTTTCAATAAATAATTATTCTCGTTTCTACCGTTCTTGCTCGAGTGTCCGTGTGTCTCTTACGGTCTAAAATGAAAAAAAAAAAAAAGTGTCCCTTGCAGCCAAATCGAATGTTGATCAAAGGTCTTCTAGGAAGTGGTCCTATAACGCCAGGATTATAATTTTTAATAGGCCCGCGCCGATCAAATGGCCAAATTAATTAACTGACGAATTCCGATCGTCGACTCTTCGGTCCTGGACATTCGCCGATCGGCTAAGATCGGTACGATCGGACAGATTTCACGTATTTTCTAAGAATGTTATACTGAGTCCAATACGGCTGCGTATGCGTGTATATATACAATATATATATATATACCCATGCACGTACAATTTGGCGGTAACTAAATATCTACCAATACCTGTTGATCGGTAACGTGATCGGTAAGATTTCTTGCGATATTTATTAAAGATAAAGAAAAAAAATAAAAAATAAACCTAACCCAGACAACAAGAGACGCCTTAGAATTTGACAGCCTGCGATTCACCTTATAAGATTGGCGAGACTGTCTGCCAAATATTGGCACAGACGTAGACGCAGCTGCCGTTGCAAAATCATGCAATAATTTTTATCAACGATTTAGATCGTCTTGTTGCCATCGTACAGTAACCCTAAAAAATATCTAAACGCAGATGCAGCCGCAACTTCGATATCGTTAAAGAACTATAAAAAAATGTTATAATTTAATAAAATTTTTATCAATAATTTTTCAGCACATATTCGTACAGTGCATTTCAAAATTCTATATGAAAAATAAATGAAAAGTGTCAAAGCACAGTTGTTGGTGCAATTTCACAGAAATATTCTTATCAACGACTCACGTCGTCTCATCGTCAACAATTAAAATCTCATTCGCGCCGTGAATTTTAGAATTCCACGTAAAAAAAGAAATGACGACGACAATCGTCGTATCTACTCCGAGTAAGGGATAAGGTAAGAAAAAAAAAAAATATATAAAAAGATTATACGCGTCAAGATTAGATAAATTTTTATTTATTTTTAGTCCACGCGTATGGATATGTATATCTGTATGTAGAGCGTCTATACGTATGCAGAGAATAAGAAAAGAAAAGCAAAGTCTTGTCTTGACCGAAGTCTTTTCTTGTCCCAAGTCATTTCGTCTCTTGTCACGCATGCGTGTAGGCAAAGAAAGAGAAAACAAATAGTAAAAAAAAAATTAGAAAAAAAAAAAGAAAGGTCCATTGACCGGTTCCAAGAGAATTTCGAAACGGCTACCGGCGACGCTTCCACGTTGCGCAATCTCGTTATCATCCGTTAAATTCATTAGGGTTACTTAAAACCCACGCGCGAGTATCGATCACTATAACGGAAGACAAATTTTTTTTGATATTCAAAAAAACCCACGCATACCAAGTATCCATTTCCGTTTCCGTTCACCGAAAGTAAAATGTAGGTTGGCACTACCGAGTATCGCTGAACGAGTATAATTATTTTTAAGAAGAAACAAAAAAGATACCGGAAGCGAAATAAGGATAATGATAATGATTGCTCGAGGGAAGAATAAAGAAAATAAAGTTATTGGATAAAGATTTTCTTCATTTTAGTACCACTTTCATAGTCATTGCAGATGGCGCTGTCGGGCATTTAGATTTTTCATTAAAAAAAGAGCATTCTACGTTAAACTTTTCAATTGATCGACGAGAAGAAATTTTCGTGCCGGAAATACGTTGCGATGATGCTATCGGGCGAGATAAAGAAAAAGAGAAAAAAAAGTTTATGCAGAAATGAAAAAAAGGGACATTCCCGATTGATTCCGCTAGAGGCGCTGTCGCGAGTGACAAAGGACGACAAGAAATCAGGGATAACGTACATACATTATCGTCCGACAGTGAAGAGTCTTGGACGTTTTATTTTCCGCAAGCGGAATTGTAATTAACGTTTTTGTCAGACGCACAAGCAACCATTTCGAAACGTATTAACACGTGGCCCGGAAATAAATTCGATCGATTTCACAATTCCAACGATACAAACAGCAATTTCGGCCAGCTATAATTTAAAAATAAAAAAATTGTACCAATCACCGTCATTTTGACAAAAAATCATACCAGCCTCGCCAACAACCACCCGCAACCACGCAGCAATAATTCGACATTAAAAACCCCGAAAAAATTTTCGAATTTTCAAAAATTCCAAATTTTCGATTTCGCATCCGTCACAACCATCGCCACCCCCCAAAAGTGACGGCACGCCAGCCGTAGATGGCGCAACTGTAAAAGTTCACCGAGGTTGGATACTAAAAGTAAGGCCCGGTTTTCTTTAGGGCCCCAACCGTCGAACGTGAACCTTTCTCATAGCCATTCTAAGAAGTCGGTGCCATAAAATGATCTTCCAGCAGCAGCACCGTCCGTACCGACAAACTGTGGCAACCTGTGCCCTCTATTAACACGTAGACAAATTGCCGCTCTTAAGGCAGCGTTCACAAACGCCCAAAGACACAAAATGTAGGTGCGGCTTACTCGAGTGAAACAAAGAGTATGGTTTTTACGATTCGAGCTTAGCCATATTGAAGATTCACCAGGTATAGTTGGGTCTTTCTTCATATACAGGTAACGTTTGGTATTGGCGCACAGAGATAGAAAGAGAAAGAAAAGGATAACATGTGCGTAAGGGTAGCTGGATCGATGACCTAGGAGAATTTCAATGTATAATAGTTATACACTATAGTACCTATGGTACCATACTATTGTGTATACGCCATACAGCATAGTACAGTATACAGGATATATTATATGCAGCACATATATAATGGAATATATTATAGAATTCTATTGCTACCGGAGTAAACTCATTCTCGAGATCTTGGGACTTAACGGGGCCTTAATGTAACGCCGGGCCCAAATTATACCTCACGGCCTTTTCTTTCGCAGTGGAAACGACTCGTTAACGATGGACAAGTCGGGCGTAAGTCTTCGTGCAAATAGACGAAGTCGTCACTTCGGTAACACCCTTTACACGCTGGACGTGATTGCCTCGGGGCCTTATACCGTGTACTACACGGACACTTTGTCTTGGGACTTATATATGGCTCCTCAACCCCCGTGAAGAAGGTTGGTACAGGGATCCAGATCGCTCCTATTCGAAAACCGTGTAAAAGTATTTTCAGAGTTACTGATTATTCAAAAAAAAAAAAATCAAAACAAAATGAAGGATAGAATTTAACCATTTTTTTACGCGTCAAAATGGCTTTGATTTGAGAGCCCGAATGAAAGTAATTTAAATGTGGTCCCAAAATCGAGCCTGATCTTATTCATCGGTAACAAAATAACGATGGCCTTGAACGAGAAAGTTCCTCAAAGACTTTCACCTTCGCGAGCTTGCGTCGAAGTCATCGTTTTCCGTCGCCATCTTGAAATACCTTCAATCGCCACCAGGAGACACGGGTACGAGGATGTATGAAGGTTTTACCATTTTTTTTAACCCCATTCGAGCTCCGCTTACTCGGATTAGTCAAGGTTCTTACGGATAGAGGTTGCACGAGGTAGCAGTTATAGGTAATTGCTGACGGAGAACACTTGGGATCTTTATAAATCACAATAATGACCATTAATATTCATAAACTCGATGCGTCACGACAGCGCGCATACCTATTGCTAAATAGTATACCTATATATGGCGTAGAAGGAGTCCCCGTATAGTACGATCCTCAAAAATATTACCGCCATTTTGAATTTCTCGAACGACCCTGATAGTCCTTCCGCGTTTGGGATCTCTCTCTTTTTTTTCCGTAATTACTATCCCCCCTTTCCCCAAGAATCACCCTCACCCACCTCTAATCACCCATCAAGTGAATCCCTCGTTGAATTCTGATTACGAGATGAGCTTCTCGGCCCGTCCGATAGGTGATGCTGGACGTTAGGTCCGATCCTGATGAAGGTCATCGACCTCCAAGAGGCAGTAGACACACGCGAGAGTAGAGAGGGTTATATAGGAGAGAAGAGAAAAGGAGAAGCAAGCCAAAGAGAAAAGAGAGTTCTTCTTTCTCTTTGCTGTACACAGTCCTGTAGGCTCGGGTCGCGCACGCGAGTCAGCCATTGTCGTAGAGCACTGGTAGCCAACTGGTGAATTTACCTGATACGTTGGTAATCGTGAGGGATAACAGCGTATTCAGAGCAGTCTCGATTTCAGTAACGACGATCGCGCCTACGCCATTGGATAATTTTATTTAATAAGGTGTCAGAACTGGGTACCGGTTTACCGACCGATAAATGGTTGCCGAGACTTCTGAACTGTCTAGTTGCTACGGGTTATGGGTGCATGGACTTTCTAGTTTTTTGAATTTTTGTGAGGTACTGGGCGAGGACAGATACTGCGGATCATTGAAAATTTTCTGAAAATTTCGTGAGTCTTTACGCCACTGCACGTAGGGGAGATACGACTTGGGACTCGTGGAGTCCTCGGAATCTTGGACTTCGCGGTACTTCAATGTTTGCTGGCGGGCGAAGGCAGGATCCTTGGAGTCGCGATAGTTTCTATGGAATTCCGTGAGAGAGCGCGAGGCGAAAGCTACTTTCGCTGAGAACGAGAGAAATGTGTAAAGAGGAGAGTAAAGGGTGAAGAAAAGGAGGAGGATTGTGGTAAGGGTGTTTCATGAGGTCTTTAAGGAAAATTGGAGTGGTGGGGATTGCTTGTTTTTAATATCGCGCCAAAAAGTCATGCTCGACTGTTAAAGGTAGCTGCTGATAGCGCGATTTTTGAGAATGAGTCAGATAATGTTCAGATTTGAGTTCTGATTTATTTAAAGCGATTGATCATCGTATAATCGAACAACGCCATTAACTATTTACGTAGAATCTACGATGCGATACCGTATCTCTCTCCTCTCTTTTGCCTCGGAACATTCGACAGGAGAAAAACCTTCGTATTATTCAAGATAATTTTCTCGAATTCCTGGAAAGTGTGCGCAATTAGAATTTATCATTGCAGGTACCTCGACATTCCGTTGCCAGGCGCGCGGCATCGATTTTTCCGCAGTTACGACATTCCTCGATCCTGCCGGGTTTCCTTGTAGCTTTTTGTCCGCATTGCTCGACATACAGCGCCTGCTGAAGTCCATCGAAAATCGAGAATCAAGCGATTTAACGTACGCCCGGTCGGTAATAGAAGACTTACCGACCGCCGATAAAGCCGAAACCAATAAGCGCACGCTGCGCGATATCCTCTACGTTACCAACGATACTGTCGGCATTGTCGCGCGTCCACTAATAGTTACCCGTAGATCTTTCGATCTGCCATATCGACCAGTCTGACTTATCGATAATCCAATGTACGACGCGGACAAGATCGCTATACTGGAGAAAGTGAAAGTCTATGTAGATCATCGCGTTCCCACGTTTCCTGTATAACTCATGAGACTTTTCCAACGGGTCTAAAGGCACCCTTTAATTTACGCGTATCCGCCCGTCCATGTCACCTGCGACTTGATCCCGGATCAATGATCTTATCTAATCTTCGGAAAAAAAAAATTAAAACCTCCCAAGTCTTCCTAATATTGTTAGCCACAAAGTATCATAAAAATAATTTCTTTTCATTAGTTCTGAGATATCACGATTCTCTTCACTTTTATATGTAACCGAATGGAGTTTACTCTGTTTCAAGAAATGCATCGTACAGCTGACTCACTCATAATTTTCGAGATATCTCTCGTTTGTTTACAACCAGGGGATGATTTCTCACGAAGGATCGTTCACGCGCGAGTTCTGAGCGTCGGTATCGCGCGGCGGCTTAGATTATATTATAAGTAGACGCTGTTCAGCTATTCAGCTTATGCTGTAAGTGAAGGTAGGGCGTCACGGATGAGGGCACCCAACTTGGAGGAAGGCAGGCTTATACGGCAGTAAGTTTCAGCCGTTTCAGTCGGCGTGCGAAGGCGAAAGAAAAACATGGCGACCTCATTGTTTCACACTCGTGCGGCCACGCTTGCCTTGGATAAGATAGCGGACTAGGGACAACGTCGTGATCACCGCACGGGACGCCGTCAGCGCCTCGACGTCTGGCGTTCCCAACGTCCCTCGTCATTTGGCATCACCATACTCGATTGAATTCTCTTATCCACACACGTTCCCATCACAGTCACCATCTCCTTCTACCATCACGCATGTCTTCCCAACCATCAACAGACATGGCCCCCTTTCCGATTCTTCATAATATCCCACCAAGACATCCTAGAAGAGTCCTGGGTCGACATGGTCCCAGGTGAAGATCCCCACAGGATCCTCATAGAATCAGCATCTGATCTGGGAATCCGACCGAAGACCATCTGCCCCTTACAGGATCCTTTGCCAATATCAGGCAGGTTTTGAGCCACCTTCCTGAAAAATGGGCGTGGGTCCACAACCCTTTTCTTTCCCATGACTACGTTCTATCCTGTTATCCAGGGTAGAAGTAAAGGGTCTTAAACAGGATCCTCGCCAAGTACCCAATCAGGTACCTACCTAACTGAAGTATCCCAGGCCTGGCTGGTGCATTGAACATTTTTTTTCTTCTTTCTAACAGCCTCAAAAGTGGGTATCGTCTGTCACGTCCTCATTTCGCAAATGAGCGCGTCCCTCTAAGGGCAAGGGTTTTGGCACCGGGTAACGAGAACCGGAACTTGCACCACTTTTATGCCTGTACGAGGTCGTCTCCTCTTTTGCTTCTTCCGCTTTTCAGTTCCGTACCTCGTATATGTATACGATTACCCTACGGCCACTTGTGTCTTCGTACGCGGGGAGGAAGTTGGACAATGGGGTCCCGGTAGACGATGAGAATGAAACTCGAGGCTTCAGACCCACCGGGATGGACTCTATTGGCGACCACCGACTCTTGGCTGAAACGGGAGAAAGCCAGACTCCGCCGGAAATCTCGAAGCGCGTCGAGAACTTGCGTAAATGTGATGCAGCGCTCGTGTACTTTGGAAATTCGTATTGACTTTACTCACCACTCGTGTTTCTTTATATGTACTCTTATCACCTTTGGTGCGTTCGGATAAGGCCTTGCTGATTGTTTAAACTGGTTTTTCTGTACGTATAAAATTTTCTTTTTTCTTTTAATTGACTTTTTCTGAATTATGGATAGTCAATTTCGCACTGTGCTAAATACTATATGACAAAAGTATGAAATTCACGAAGCAAATGGATACCTAGGGCTTAACGGTCGTCCGTTTTTTTATCGCTGAAGTTGCTAACGGAAGAAAAGAGCGAGATGACAAAACGATTCAACTACCGAACAAAGGAATGTTACAATCATTGGATTTATACAATTGACAAATGCCACGTGGGGATGATGGAATTTTAAATTTTAAAAAGTTACTTTTACCTATGCAAACTAATTATTTATCGAACCGCACCGAGCTATCAATACATTCAGTGATCGATTGACCCGGCCTTATAATCAACCTTTTATAAATGACTCTTAATTATGGGAGCATGGCGTGCATAAGTAACGAGTTTTATTTTCTATCAAAGGTCATTGACTCCGCTGAGGCCTTGATTACTGGATCATTTTTTTTTTCAGGAATATCCCCCAAAAGATTTTCTTTTCATCGCGGATTTCATTCCTCCACTTTTTATTCCTAATCATAAATAACATTTATAATCGACGTCAGTCCAATAGACTCGATTTTTTCCTAATCGATTTCCCCAATTCGACTATTCCAAATGAGAAATAACATTGACAATGGTAATCGATATTCAGTCCGATAGACTCGATTGTCTCGACTGTCACAACAGCGAAGAATTATTTTCCAAATAATTCTTCACTACCTGCTGACTGAGCTCGGCGTATGTCTTTGGCTGGTCTTTGAAACTACCTATAGTTCGCGCCTTGTAGATATATATACGCTTATATACTATATAATTAATGACAATATAAAGAAAAGAAAGATATAGTCTCAAGTTCGTCGTACAACTTCGAAGTCTTAAAGCGAAGAGTCGTGTAACGTATAAGCATGCATGTACTTGGTAACGCTTACTCGGCTGATATAACGGGTGTACGATTTCCGTCGAGCGAGGCATATCGAAAAAAAAAAAACGGCAACGTTGCATCGTCAATTTTTTTCTCTTTGTCAAAATCGACAAAGAGAATGCAAAAATTGCAGGAAAAGAGAACAATGAAAAAAATTTGTACAAAAAATATTCTACAATCTAACGACTAGCTGAATGTCTTCCGAGGAGTTCAAATTTCCCGCCACGTGTCAAACGTAGAAATTCAACAGGGGGACACGAGGTATACGAAGCCGAAGGAAATTTGTATTTCTTTAACGTCTACCCCGTGACTGATAAAATTAAGATAAAAATTTCGTCTTTTCTCAAATACAAAAATTATATCGATACTCTCTTATATTATATATTGTGATTATTATTTATCATCAACTTTTATTTACCTCCTTTTACGTTCGATCCGACCCGGAGCAACAAGTCCGCTTTATGCGGCATCTGGCTCGAGTTACGGATCCATTTTTTGCCCTTGTACGTGGTTTAATGGGTTGCAGCACATCTTGCACTGTATCACGGAGGCTGCGAGGTTATGTTTACCAGACTTGAGATTCGAGAGCTTTTAAGCGTCGTTCACACGGGACCGTCGTCGCTGAGCGACTGATAATTTCCAGAAGACTCAGGAATTGTTCACGAATTTTAGCACTTTTGTGTACGTCGTAGATATAGTATAGACTGACAGCGAGGTCCTGAATGTTCTAGAACATTCTTCGAGTGAAACTTTACTATACTTGTTTTAATGCACTGTACCTAATGTATCAATGTTACATGTAACTGGCTATAATGATCGTTGGCTATATCCTGGAATTGCTAAGCTTTTGTTCCTTTAGTAACGATTCGTCAATATATGGGAGGTCATAGGATATATAATGTTCGATAATTCTTATCCAATTATCCGGCAATTAATCCTCTATGGAATAATGATAATTGCCTCGCGTTCCAAAGACTCGAGTCTCGTGGCGCGCATGCGCACCTAACGAGTCACTTTAAATTCTTTTCATGTAACCAGCGAGACGTCATTAAAGATTTGTAATTGCGAGGAACGAAGTTTCCTGGAGGCGAGTACGAAACAGCTGCGTAAGAAGGGACCCTGATCTTTGAAACTGCCTGTAACGACATTCCGTCATGCCTAAAATGTATTTATCGTCTCGCTCGAGAGAATTCATAAGAAAAATGTCAAAGTTCGTTATTAATTTCGCGCTCCGAAGATCATTTCAATTACACCGGAATGTCGATGTTTACGACAAATAACTCACGCGAAATTACAAGAAAGTACAAAATAAATTTAACCAAAGAGTGAAGTAAAGAGTTTTTTCAAAACTTTTCCAAAATTTACCTCGCTACGTATGTTTCGTCGTTACTAAGTAGCATCCACGAATCACTGCCACGAACGTAACCTCAATCCTGATCAAAGATGGCATTAAAAAATTTTTCTAAATTCCACGAGCTACTCGTATTCAAAATAATTTTGAAACACGACAAAATATTCTACCATTCATAAAAACCCGTTAAATCTCTTCTGTGATCCTAGGCATTTTTTTAATGGACAAAAGATATAGATTTTTTTTTTTTTCGAGGTAATTTTACGTAAAATCAAGCTTATTTAGCTGACGGAAGTAAAATCGATGTCGCGTATTGGATTTACTCGATTGATTATAATAATCCTGATTAATGCCTACGTCCAGCTTAACATGTCAGACTGTCGTTGTGGAACACCTGGCCAATCCTACGCCTACTATGTTTGTAATCACATGAAAGTTCATATATATATATATATATTTTTATGTGTGATACCAGACTAACTACTTCACGTGGTAGATTACCTGCTTGTACCGGCTGAATGAAATATATGACAGTGCTTGGTTAGTCAGTTGGTCTTTAATACCAGTTTTCCCTGACAATTTCAATCACAATTGTACGTAATCTGCGTCACGATAGGTTAGGATCATCCACAATCTCTTAACGCTATCGGATGTCAATATCGACCACAGTGCACAAAGTGCAGTTTTACACTAAACAAATGCCTTGATATTAAATTATGAAAAGATGAAAATTCGTTTTTTCGATTTTACCTTAAGCGCATATTTTTTCAACGGTATTGATTTAGCATATATTTGGTCCACTTCGATGTACGTGGACCGACTATACATATTAAAGTTCCAAATTCAAAATTGTAAAAGTAAAAGTATTTGCTCCTCCTTCGAGAGTTTAAGAAAGTCTATCTACGCTTTTATTCAATATAAACGACTCGTTATCACGGATAAGCTCGATAAGTCGTCAGGTTATCAGGAAGTAGTTCAAAGTCGTCAGCAGAAGGCCGGAAGTTTGTGTCCGCTGCTTATTAAAATTCTTATCTTTTTCGAAAAATCGTCACTCGTCAAAATTCCTCGAGACTTAACGTCGTACGATCGAAATTCCAGCGAACGGAGCGAGTCAAAAAGTTTGTGTGTAAAAAAAGTGCAAAAAATTAATAGTCATTTTTCACCGTCAGAGGTTTTACTTTTGTTCCAGGCAAAAGGAATCCGGTCATTGCATTGCGCAAGAGCAGCGAGTCCGGCAGTCTTGTGTCTTGTAAGATGCTCCTTTTTTAAATACCTTTTACTTTATTTGGTTTCTTTGTTTTTTTTTTTTTTTTTTTCAAAAAGAAAAAAAAAGTGCGAGACTAATCTTCGCGGCAGTCATCGATTTAATTGAGAACCGTCTCGCACGTAGGAACGCGTGTAAAAAGTTAAAAACCAGGGTCCCTTGGCTTTTAATTTCTACGTTCGAGCAGGTTTCAAACTTTTCTTGCGGCTTCTCTTTATTGGGTGTCAGAAACCCATACAGTCGCGATATTTATTACATACTGACACATACTCACTGGTGAAACGTGGCAGTAACGTTGGTAACAAAAAAAAAACGATTGGCAAGAAAAGAAATTTTCTTTTTCTTTAGATTAAATTTTTGAATAATTCAGATATGCATATACTTAGTGAGAATGATACTAGTGACTTTTCACTTTGATTTCTACGGACGTTTAGTATGCAAAAGTTTTATGTAGCAGTTGGAGCATATTTTTAAAATTTTCTTAATAATTTCATATAATAATATTAATTGTTGTAATAATTATATTTATATTGATATATGGTTCAATTTAAGTAGAGGATGTTTTCGGATGGAACCGATAGTCCTTCGCTTTTTTCCGTTTCGATTTGAACGAAGGGAAAAAAGTGACCATTGGTCTTCGAAAATGTATCGTAGTTACTTTCACTTGGAAATAAGTAGAACGGATGTGGCAATTCAATTGGTACACATGCGTGCACATACGAGGGAGATCCTGTTTGGCAGGATGCGTGTTACCTGGATAATGAAGATTCCTTTGACTGGAAAGATCCATTTTGTGCGAATGGGTTTGAGGGGTGAGAAAAGATAAAAAAAGTGAAAATAAAGTAAAATTTCATTAATTCACGACCCGAGATAACATATGGGGAAATTTCATAGCAGGGGTAGACGCACGTGTGAAGATTCAATGACAAAAGCTAATTGGCTGTACGAAAATTTGGGATTCTTTCTAGTACGTATGCGAGCGAAAAATGTTGTGGTATATAAAAAAAGATTCAAAAAATTCTTAGACAGTATTTTTTGAAATCACCAAAATTTTCACTCGCATTGCTAATTTCTTTTTTAAAATAGTCCATTTCCCGGGGTCTTAATAAAAGTTATTAAGAAGGTACTATATAGAACCGATTTACTATGCCATACGGAATTTCAAATTCATTATTCCCACCGGTATAGAAACGTGCTAACCGGTTGGTTTACATGTGTAAAGGTTATTTACCGAGCGTGGGCGAGCAAGAAATCCGTCGCAAAATGAAAAAAAGACCATGCGAATACGTCATATACATGAGGAGGAAGCTTAAGAAAAAAAAAAAATACAGTCTACAATAGAGGCAACCGGTATCAAGATTGAAAATGAGTATGAAATTTTGGAAAATTGTCATTACCAGCTTTTATATTAAATTTATAGCACAATTGCTGATATGAAACCACCTGTATATTATTTTATCTGACAATACGTCTTATATCCTTGCACCGTGCAAGATTTGAATCTTACAGTTGGTCTCCTGATGAAATTCCAACTGGATGCTACCAACCGTCCAAATATAATATTTTTAATGGATCCCTGTTGTTTTTTTCAATTTTCAAGCTGATTCGAAACAAGTATAAAATTTTTCAAAAATGACCATCAGGTCTTTTACCACGAAAGTACACTGTAAAAAAAATGGCCGCGCCTCTATTTTATTATTTCTGGCTACGTCTTGCGTCCTTGCACGGTCGAAGAACATCCTCCTACAGTTGGTCTCTCGATGGAATCCCAACTGGATCCTACCAACCGTCTTAGACCACTACCAACTCCTGGCAGAGACTGCCCCTGCATTCTCTATCTTTTTCTCTCTTTCCTTCTCTTTTTCAGTTGTTACGTTGGTTTCGCTTAACGAATACCAAGTGGCTTACAGACGCCATTACGTATTCCCAAGACAATACTCACGAACCAGGTAGACCTCTGACTGCACGGACTGGGAGTTGTGGGCCAAGTATTTCGGTACAGAATGCACGTGGAATTGCGGGTAAAAAATATATCGAGAAAAAAGAAAAGAAAGCATGGCATTCGGACCAGTGACAAAACTGGCGGGGGATTTAAACTTTTAAAAAATATATAAATTCGAAAGAGAAAAGGGTACTTACAAAATTGTTGGTTTTGCTATTGAAACGAATCCAAAATCATGCACGCGTCATATTTTCTTGAATCTTGCGAATTTCATACATACGCAAATATTTGCATACTATTTTAGTGTGGCTTTGATCCCTATTTTTTTCTTCCCTTCTGCCGACACCAACGTTTATTTTTCCTTCTTGCGCCAAAATGACAGCTCTCGTATACACTTTAATATTATGAAAACTATTTTTCACACTCGATTTCCTCGGACCTTGACGTAGCATTTGTTATCTTTAATCTTGATTGATCTCTTGATACCATTCGCTCGATTGCCGACGAATTATTCAATTTCGATCTTGCCAAGTTTTTTTTTTTTTTCGGGAAAATCTTTAAGAATAAACCGAGTCACGTATTTTTATATAGCCCGATATATACACTGCAAAACTTTGTGCCTGGAATTGCACGATTCCAATGGATCGGCATAAATATATCGATAAAAATAATCAAAGCGTCATGACCATTAATCAATTCAACGATTAACAATATTCGATAAGACCAATTACCACGAACTTGACGAAGCAGTCGAAAATATTTTTTTTCCGCAGCTCCCTGCATTTCCTAGAATTCACGGACGATCGCGCAATTCCAATAGATACGCAATTTCTTCCCGACCCCTTCGCCTTCGCTCATTATTTTCTTTACAGTTATACCCCTACTCACTGGCATAAAAAAAAACATTCCTGAAACTTAGAAAAATTGCGAACTACCAAACGACAATTCCAAAAAATTCGTTTCTTCCGACAACTGAAATTCCATCCTACAAATACGTGTGGTTTCTGCGTGTCGAATTCAATTAGTGCTTACGTCACGAGTAATAGGATCCCGAATTTTTCTTTAAACAGTCATTAACGACGTCGTCGCCAGGCGTCGCGACGGTGTGAGAAAAATTCGTACGTTCGATAATAAAAGAGAGAGAAAAAATTCCCAGGACAGACCCGATACCCGCATTGACAATTATATTATGTATACAGCAATATATATACCTATAGGCAGACGTACAATCATAACGGAGGACAAATGATATATGGGCCACTTATGGGATTCTGAACGGTAATTAAGATGTTTCCTTAATTAACAGTTAAAGTGCCAAGATCTACGGCGATCATTGAATTAGTGCCGCTCTGGGTTTCCGCCTAGCGAGCATCGCGATTCACGAATACGATATATTTATATATTATCGCGTAATAAGGGCTGGCGAGCATCGTGTCCCTAAGTAAAAAAAAAAAAAATCAAAATTTCGTAATCAGGACCCTTGTCGTCATTGCCCGAAATCACGACTTTGGACAAAGCACAGAATAAAATTTTCAAAAAAAAAAAAAAAACATTTTTTGTCATACTTATTCCGATAACAAGAAATGCAATAAATTTAACGAAATCTCCTGCAACTCTCGCCGATGTTAAAGTTTTAATTGACGTCAGCTGATTAATCGTAAAAACAATTATGTTAACACATGACATCAAGCAGTGCGAAATAATTAAAATAAATTCAACATAGCAAAATATTTTCATAGCCAAGCATCCCATGCCCGATAAATCTCGCAATTCCAGACCATCCAGTCCTTATATCAGTATCATTAAATGGTTACTGGCAACGAGTGATGCGGGGTCGCTGAATCACACGATTACGATAAACAATTAATCAAAACATATTACGATAAAGTCGAAAGGCATTTATCGGCAACGATAACATTTCAATCCACAGACTGTTACGTCGATTTAATTCAAATTTAATAATAATTATCGTCCGATAAAGTCACTCCCCCCCAAAAAAAACCCAACTACCCAAAATTCAAGTATGACCATATTAAAAAAAAAAAAAAAAATTCATTACACCAAAGTACGATCCACGGCTTAATTAAGAAACAATCCACATTACAGTCAATTTTCATCCATTTCCGGCATCGCGAGGGTTAATAAAGCTCTTAGGATGAATTATTACCAAGCATCGTGGGGTCAGCCAATCGCTCGTTACTAAAGATAGCGTTAATTGGAAAGGCGGCAGTAATTACAAAAAAAAGTATATATATATAAGTTTCCTTCTTCACGCACAGTGACGCCCGTAGCGAGGCAATAATTAATTATCAGATAAAAAAAATTATAAATTTTTTTAAAAAGACTCGTAAATAAAAATTTCTTTCCACATAACGTATATATATATATATATATATTATATATACACACGCAGAGCGCTTAAAATTCTTCATATAATTAAGCGTATACAGCACGTATGTAGCATACGAGTGCTTAATATTCAGAATACGTGCGTGGGCCATGTAGTGGCCAAATGCGACGCGCGCATAACAATGCGTAGGGCGCGTAAAACGGTTTGAATAACGCGCCGCGTTCCCATGCATTAATCCGCCAACATATTGGCAATTGAATCCGAATAAGAATAGCCGCATGCGTGCGGACAGTCGATTTTTTTTTTAACGCGAGTAGCCGATTTTCATTGGTTAAAAAAAAAAAATAATTCGCGCCGTGCGAAAATGCGTGATCCCGTTCTCATAGCGCGATAAATTCCGTTAGCCTATATACATGTATAAAGGGGTACGTATATGGGTATATATATATATTGGTATACACACACGGTCTTTTATTCCGCAAGAAAGAAAAATGAGACCGACTGTCGATCCTTGAAAACGTTCACGTCGCTTCCGTTTCATTCATGTACGGCGCGGCCTGTTATGATAATTATTATTCAAATTCGTACACGAAAAAGTCGATGTAGCCAATTGGAAACATCGATCGTCCCTCGGCATCCCCTATAATCTACTTTACTTTCCCACCGAGTTTATCTTCGTCTTTCGTGGACCAGTTTCCATGAAGCTCTTTGGCCTCTCTTGGAGTGTTAAAATTTTTTCTCTCTCTCTCTCTCTTTCTCTTTAAAGATACCTGGGGAAGAGGGGTGCATCGGTCGGGGGGGGGGGGGGGGGGGGATAAAATTTGGT
>JARQTC010000104.1:124232-215335 GCA_030142495.1 Cephus runcator | reverse complement strand
CCCCCCCCCCCCCCCCCCCCCCCCCCCCCCCCCCCCCCCCCCCCCCCCCCCCCCCCCCCCCCCCCCCCCCCCCGAAAAGTTCGTCTGGTTCCTCACGCTTATTTTTTTTTTTTTCAAAATTTAGGAACGTGGGAAGCAAAAGACGTTTAGAGTACAAGGAGATGCAGCCAAGAGAAGAAGGATGAGAGAGGGGAGGGGTGAAGCACGAAAAAGAAATTTTTTTTTAAAAAAGAAAAATTTTGTGGAACTATTACTTTCGGTTCGGTTTTGATCTTGCCTGTTGTTATTATTACTTTCGTCGTAGAAAATAGTCAACGCGAGCAACGAAGCTACCGAACAAGTTGCACGCGTGCACTAAGCAAAGTGGATGGGGTCCATGCAAAGCTTGTGTCGTCCAAGAGAAAGAGAGCCAAGAAAGTCTCGAACGTGACGTACACATGGAAGAGACTCGGGATACGTGTCGGCAATATTATTGTCGAAGAGATCGATAATACTGGATGCGATCTATTATTGGAATTCTTGCCGATCACGTATTCTTTATCTTTTTTTTTTCTTCTTTTTTTTTTATCCTCGTCGCTCTTCTGCATTCGCGATTCTCGGTATCTCGTCTCGGCGTACGATTTCGCCTGTGACCTTGGCAACGATTGTTATTATTATTCCCGGGCATATATCGGTGCTTTATTGTTAAGAGATATCGCGAATAACACAAAGCTCTCGAGATAACGCGCTCGTGCGAATGTTTGTGTGTTCAGTATGATCGATACGAAGCGTGTTTGTGGTTTTGCCGGATTTACGTGGAAAAATATTTATCCAATGAGAGACTTAGTGGCTGGCCTCGAATTAGAGTAAGGAGAAACTAATGTAACGCACGTATCCGTGTCTATACCCAAATTGAAATAGATCGGGAAGCTTTAATTATAATTAGCAGCAATTAAATTATCCGTAAGAAAAATAATGTTTGATCGAACAAGAAAATTTTCACCTTCGAGTTTCGAATAATTTACGACCTCTTGTCTTTTTTTACACCGTGCTACATTCGTCTTGGACGGTTACGTGGAATCGCGCGTGAATAAATTTCGTATTATTCGTTCAAGGATTTTCCCAGCCAATTAGAATCGCTTAATGTAAAGATGATCGAGTGCCATTGGTCGGCAAGCACCGAGGACGCGTGACCGTGTGCGCATGCGCGCTGCGATGTCAATGACGTATCGGAGGGACGATAAATCGAAACGTTGCTTAATAAATATAATAGTCGTAATCGATCAAGATTCGGATGACCAATTGTATACGTGGGAATTTGCGGGCATCGATACATGAAAACCAGCCAGACGTTTACTCCCGGGTAAAAAAGAAACGGGGAGGCACGTACCCCGCAAGAATACAAACGAGTTCGCGATCGTTTCGTAGAAGTTCGGTCGGGCGGTGCGCATGCGCCGGTGCGTTGGCGCATGCGCAGTACGACAAGTGGGATTTCAATGACGCGCAACGATAAATAAGCAGTCGTTACGGCATTGTTGGTCATGTGTCGGGGCGTCGTTCAGGATTCACGGACGCTGGTGCCGTCGCGACGCCTAATGACGTACAAGCTGGATCGGTTCCAGTTAAAGGATTTCTTGGACGGATATGGTATCGGGGTAAAGGTATAGAGAAGATGGATGGTAAAGAAAATGAGTAATGAATGAGTAGCGAACTGACACGCTTGACCTTCCTCAAGGATCGAGGTCAAAATTTTAGGGATAAGGTCAACCTCAGACACCCAATCCAATGTCCTCGAAGTCTGTGAATCTTTCACCAGGAAATCTTCTCGTAATATCTCTTACGCAAATTCACGTTACCTTCGCGGTCTCGCTTGGCGGAGCGCAAAACGACTCTTGGCCATTCACCAAGAAGCCACCAGGATTCCGTTGCTTGTCGCGACGAAGATCATCAGGGAGACGATGTGATCCTGATAAGCGATTGATCTTTGACATTTAAATATTTCAGTTGGTCATTTCGTATATAGCCATTTTTTTTACGCGATCTAGTAACTTTTTTTTTTCTTAACTTTTTTCGCGCTTCTACGGCGACAATGCGAATAGATGAAATTCCCTAGATTTATGCGCAAAATAAAAAATTCCCTGCCTCATCGATCGCAGTGCAAAATCATTAGCCTTTCCTTGACGATGCTTGATTTACAATTATTAATGTACAGCGAGAACAAAGGAGAACGGAGAAAGGGCGCTAGGCGTCGTTATTCGACGGAAGGATAAGACGCCCACCGACGTGCCGTCGTTAGAGGTTAGGTTAGATAATCCCATCAGGGAATCCCTAGTCGGACCATCGTGTATCGCGTGGGTAGTCGAAGTGCGAAATCACGTTGGCTCGAATGACTGAATGATTAAATGAAAGAATCAGGAGTGTCAATAATGAATTAACGTCATTTGAAGCTACGCGAATAAGATTCAAGATGGCGGATAGGTACAAAACTTTTCCTAGTAACCTCCGACCCCATTAATTATCAATTAAATGTTACCAGACAATGACGCATCCCAGCATCCCGTCTTCACTATCCTTCCAGGAATCTCAATCAAATATACATGTACACAGACATCGTTCATCCGATAGCCTGACCCGACCTGACCCTGACCTGGACCAACAAGGTTCCAAATCGAGAAGCACCACCTGCTCGGTCTCAAGCGTGGGATGCTGCCTGGACCAGGTATACACAAAGATTTAATAAAGAAGAAAAGAAGAACCCTGAGAATGAACACGGGTTAACCAAGCCGTTGACGCACCGTGAACGTTATAACAACCTCATAAAATACAACCGATTAAATCATTAATTATCATCAATTGCCACACGCGGAACAAGCCCCCCCGAAAAAATTTTTTTAAATTCTTTCACGCCCCCCAAAAAAAATATACACCGTACCGGAAACAAGGAAGCGCCAGTGGGCATCTGCTCTTTCCCTTGGACTTCCTCTTTCTTTTTTTCACCCACCCCGTCGTCTTGCTACTCCATGTTTTTTAAATCCCCTCCAGTTCATCTGCACGTGAAACGCGGTCGAAATGAATTTTCGTAAGACACCGGCTGAAGCGACGGGAGACACGAGGCCATCCGGAGTCGGCAGCTGCCGGGTCCTGGGGAGCATGTGAAAAGAAACGAGAAGATCAAATCCTTAGAACAGGACGTGCTCTCCTGCGGGAAGGCTCTACTTCCGGGTTGAGTCTCCGCATTGGAATACATACGTGGTGTAGGTATAGCACTGACGGTAATAATACAGTATGGCAGCTCCGGTATGGGTCCTTGGGTCTTGTGTGTCTGCGCGAGGGGACCCAAAGCACCTGGTGGCACTTCTTCTGGAGATGGGAACTAATTTCGAAGACACCCTCTCACAAGCCCAGATGATCGTGCATGGTGAAGGACCACGAGCAACCTGCCGTAACCGACATGGCCACCGTAACCATAACCACCGGCGGCATTCATCGACCAGCTGGAGACTTCGTATATTTTTACGAGGCCGGTATTTGTGGATTTAGGCGGTTTTATGGAAAGCTGTTGAAACTGAGAGGGTCAGCGCGAGTTTCGTGGAGAATAGAGGAGACTGTACCGTTTCGTGGGAAATAAGAGGATAGTGATTTTATTTGTTTATGACTTTCTTTTTTTTATATAAAATATAAATTTTTTGAAAAAAAAAAAAACCGATAATTAGTAATATTCTTTGTTTAATTAATTTCACGGACAATCGTTGAAATTCAAATTGCATTTTATTCATTGTCTTATCAATTGCTTGAGGTCCGTAAGCGGACATTATTAAGCATGACTTCCTAGTTGGAGCCCTGTGATAATGATGCTGTACCTAATCGTGATGAAGTTAATCATTTTCTTTTTTCAAGAGACTAACTGTCCAGGAACGTGTCAGTCATTATCAATGACACATACGTGTAACCAGGAATGGTTAATTGGATAATAAATTAGGTTATGTGTCACGAATTAATGTCGTACGAATTGAAGTGGGTGGCTGGAGTTAATGTATGCGGTAATAATAACAATAGTGTTCCTGTAACGATAGGAATACGTAAGTGGGCCCCCGCGAGTCCCAAGCACGAAATATCAAAGGAGTCGGCGGGCCTCAATTTGTTCGGGACAGCCTGTCCCAATATTTGCAAAACCAGAGCCACCCTCGAATTTTCGGGGGAAAAAAAGGCCCATAACGTCTGAAGAACCGTACTTGACTGGAGTAGTGACTTTTATAATGGGGAAAAGAAAAATACAAAAATAAGTCCCACTAAGAGACAAGCACTTGAGAGCACGAGCAGGGACTGTAGGGCCCAATTTGTGTTCAGGAGGAACTCCAAAATCATACGATATGGTTTAAACGGATTCTTTTCTCAAAACTGTAAAACATATTTTTTTCGACAAAAATCAGGCCCAATTTTTTATAACTTGTCTTGAGCCATCTTCAAAATATGCTATTCAGGTACCACCGTGCGTAATACGAAACTCCGGTCTGCGGGATACTTGTTACTGTATTGAGACTAAGGCCCAAAGTAGTTCAGGTTTTGTTTTACTATTTGTCAGGGTGAAACCGCCCTTGCGCGAGCAGCAATAATCTGCCAGCATCTTCAGTTCTTGTTTCTCTTGGCCGTACAAGATTACTGTACCGGTTTTCTTAATAGGTAGATAATTTAGGTATGCCAACCTAACCCAACCTGCGAGCAAAATATTCTCATACATGCATTAAAAAAAAAAATCAGATTACACTCGTATAGACTATACGAATAAAAAGTGCAAGTGGTAATCGTTATTTTGTTAAATTGAATTTTTGGTAAATTTTTTTCCTCGATATGACCAATATCAGAATGCTTACAAAAAATAAAATATACCTTACGTATGAGAGACCGGTAAGACGGAATAAAAAAAATTCCAAAAAATTTTCTTGTACTTTCACTTAACGTATCTCTTGTTTTTGAATTCCCGGAAGAAACGGCATCGTCACTGATTTCGCGGAATGTCAATCTGAGCTTTGTGTGACAAGCAAAACCTAATCATCAAGCATCGCTGACATAACAGTCATCCCAGGTTATAAGGATAATTTGCATAAAAATAGCAGCTGACATCATTCACGATGTTCGTCTAATGGTCGATCCACACGTAGCGACGATGTTTACCCGCGTCGCTACATCAGTCGTGAGGAATGAGGAACGGGGCTCTATGTCGTCATTAATTGAAACTGGAATTTCTGGATCCAATAATAAAGTCACGCGATGATATCGCGAACAATTAAATCAGTATCCACGAATGACGGTAAAAATTTTCTTACGTGCATCCGATTCTCGTTCAGGTCCCAACTGAATGCACGCAGACCCAAAGAATAGCCGAACGGAGCATCAATTTTGAAAATAAATTTTTTTTACCAGGTCCATAAGACCGGTCGATGAAAATATGACAACGAGAATCCATCAGTACACCCATGAAGTCATCGTGTAGTGAATCGTAAAAATAAATGATCTGAACGTGAAGAAAATTACGTAAGGGAATGCGCGAGAGCTGAAAAAGATCATTTTGGCATCGAAGCAACGAGCCGTCTGGGTCTTCGGTATTCAGAAGAAGGCCCCGCTGACTTGAAGTGGTCCGCTTGTACCTAGCACTATGAAAGGGGCCTTATAGGGTCCATCCGTCAGTCCATTGTCCAGACGGTACACAATAGGGACCCCCCTTCTGGATACAGCCGAGATTGCATTGACCGCCGAGGCACCGTACGCGCCTGTCCTTCGGAATTTAGCGTCTTTTGAGTAAAAAGTGAAAAAAGAATAAAAAAATTATAAGGAAAATGGTGGCTCGGTAACTAGGCGTCATGCGGTATCGCTTTCGGGCCCCCTTCCATGGGACCCAAA
Source organism: Cephus runcator (assembly GCA_030142495.1). Classification (NCBI taxonomy): domain Eukaryota; kingdom Metazoa; phylum Arthropoda; class Insecta; order Hymenoptera; family Cephidae; genus Cephus; species Cephus runcator. The sequence goes on along the minus strand of JARQTC010000104.1, from coordinate 209,458 downwards.
AAAAAACCCCCCTTTGTCTTGGGTTCGGCATATCTCGTTGCGGTAGGGACATCAGCAGACTAAAGAGTTTCACGGTACGATACCCGAAGAAAGCCGAAGAGTCCCGGACAGGGCCCAAAATTTCGAACGCTCTTGGGACGCGACAAGCGCCTGCGTCATACGAAAGAGAAAGAAAAGCTGTATAAATTAAGAGCACGTTACGAGACGCCACTCGGGATTTTTTTAATGTAGCGGGTGGGCCCCTTGTGTTATTGGATACGGTTTTTTCTCTCAAAAGAGGGGATAGACGCTCCATAACGGAGCACGGATTGATTTATATTCTCCGGCAAGACTAATGTGTGACTTTCGACATCTGTTCGCGTTATCCCGATAGCCCGAGTAGGTACACACACGCGTACCAATATATGCAAAATTTACTTTTTTCCCCCCAGTTTATACATTTTTTCCTCCGTGCCCTCCAGTCCGGGCCCCAAAGACTCTTCGTCGCCCATAACACCCTGCGAGCAGCGCCAGACACCGTGAACTTGCAAAAAACACCGTATTTGGCGACATGTGCAGCAGCAAGACAGAAGCAAGTGCATGGGCCAGCACACGGCTTGCAGAAAAATAAAAAAAAAAATCCACCATAACTCGCAAAAGCTCACGTCGTCCACGCGTGTGGTTATTTTTGCGAAGCCAGGAGACTTTGAGATAAAAAGTTTTAATAAACCACCGCGAAACCCAAAAAAAAGACATTAATCAGACCACGTGAAAACATCAAACCATTTGCGTAACCCCCCTCAACCCCTCTAGCCCCCCCAAAAAAAAACCCATAAAACCTCGACTTCGCCATATCAAACATGGCGTCGATTTCACAAAATTATTATTTATCATACGCGTATCGCAATACAATATATGGCTCAGTCCCCCCTCCCGCCCCCCCCCCCTAACTCTCTCTAATCAGTAACAACAAGGCCTGAAATCGCACAACGCAACAATACTCACTGTGATATCGTATTTCGCGCGGGTTGGTCTTCGCCAAGTATTCCCCAAGCCACGCTACGGTGTCCTCTTTGTCGCTGGTTCTATCCGTCTCGTGACGTTCCCACACGAGATACGGAGAGCCTACCAGCAGCGTGTAAGGTTATATCCGCGCGTCTTGCATCACATATGCACACAGGGTATAAGACGCGCGCACGCATGCGTGCATAGAGGAGACGAACATTATATCTTGGCAGGTCCACGTCGTCGCTTCGCATTCTGCACGGGTGGCCATTGCTCGTGTTGAAAGACAAGAGAGTATCAACGGCTACGTGGATACGGGACCTAAGGGGAGTGGGTTCGACCGAGGAAGAGACGGACGAAAAATCGTTACTCGAAATCGACTGGTCTTGTGTACGATTGAAAAAAAGAAAAATACGTACACCGGGTATAAGCGTCTAGGAAGATGGGAACAAGAAGAGACCAGATGGTTCGGTACTTTGGTGCATGTAAATACGGTGCGCGTGTGGGTTCTACACATGACTGTTATGTGAAATATGTTACAAGCCATTCGGTTTCCGTGATAGGCCATATGCTCGTAATAATGATGATGATGATGATAATAATAAAACGTCAAATATAGGGAAGGGCCTTAACCTAGTCCCGAAGAAGAATCAGTGGCATTGTCACGCAGCTACGTCGGTGCGCATGCGCGACGGACCCAGAGTAAGGGCCACGCGAGGTAGCACATGTCGAAGGATGAGAACAGGTATGGCAGAGGTCGGATTCAGGTTGTGCTGGGTAGACGTAGCATAAGGCCCAGATTTAAAGAGAGAATGGTTTGGGTTACCTGGGGGGGGCCCGCAGTATCGTCCTCCTCCCTCGCGCTCTATTGTTACGTAGCTACCAGGCTGAGGTTGCTGGACGAAAGGGACCTGGGTCTGTTTGTAGGTGGGCACTGAACTTGAGATAGGAGGAAAGGCAAGGATGAAGTAAAAGGACGCCGAAGGCGTCGAACGTCGTCTATCGTGCGCACCTTGCGACGCTTGGGACATGGTCGTATACGGGTCTCGCGTTGCGCATGCGCGGTAACCGTTAAATGCGGTACCCAAGCTCGCGCGTTATCATTTGAATATTGGGCTCGAGCCTAACCCTATTTCTATGCTGGCGATTTCTACGCCCGTAATTGCGGACGACGTATCCGTTCGTTCCAGGCTGAGAGATGGATGCTCGAGTTCACTTGTTCGTCCAGTCTTGAGACTCGGTGGACGTTCACCTTTCGAGAGGACGCCGGTTCGCGAACGAGTCCCGGTTTGGATGCGTCGACGCCATTCTCCAGAGACGTATCTGGCCTGTTTTCTTTCGCGACCGGTTGCCTCTTTTGGTCTGGTTATCCATTTCGCGATACTGTCATGGCGGCAAGTGCTGAACGGACGGGGATATATATATATGTACGGTTGCGTATAGCAATACACGGCTTGATGTTGATGAATCTTGTGGGACTGTCGTGACTCTCGAGTCTCATTGTTCTGGATGGACATGAGTTCACGTAATGTTCACCGTAACGCTCGTCGGATCGATGCGTTGAACTTTGTTCCTTGTTGCTGTGGGCATTCCTCGGCGGGAATTAAGGACTTTTTAGTTCTCCGTTCAACGGTTCTGGTGGGGCATGAAAGATCAGATTGTGTCTAGACTTTTGTGCTGAGCAAAGTTCTAGCGTTCTGGCTCGACGAAAGTTCTTGGAACCCGATGCAACATTTCGTACCGGCTTGCGCGCTCGTGATCTTGTCCTGGTCCAGGAGCAAAGTTGCAAGTTCAGTTGTTATCGTACAAAAAAACAGTTAATAATTCTTCATCTTTTTTTTTTTTTGAAAAAAATGCATCAAGTGATCTGGTTCCAAAAAGATTTATGCCCTTTTTTCGGAATCTGTCGAGATAAATAATATCAATTTGTATCGGGCAGATGAAAAAAAAGAGATCGCATCCATCAGAAGAAGCAAAGCTCCAAGAGTCTTTCGTTCCTGACTGAGGTGAACCTGAGATACTCCAAGGTGCTTCTTCTCTTGGCTCTACAGTAGACTAGCAGAGACAAGAGAGGGACAGAGATGGAGAGACAACGGACCAAGAGAAAACCAAGAGAGGAACCTGCCCGAGGTCTCGTAGCGTGCAATCTTCGCTCATTGAAGACGCGCTGGGAAACTGCACGGTTATTATGCCTGAATGGTATAGAGGACGTAAAGAGGCGGAGACGTTGGCCGAGGAAGAGAGCGAGGAGTGTAAGGAATGCCGAAGGTAGCGCAAGGAGAGAGACAGAACGAATCCGTCGAGTATGAAGTACGAGGTGGAAGGAAGTTGAGCGGAGTCAAGTATAGCTACGAGAGTGGCTGCGTTTTTATTATATCCAGTAAACCGCAACACGCAACCGTTGCGGAGAGAGAATCTTTTTTTTTGACGCGTATGAATAATTTTTTTTCACATTTTCATTCTTTCTATCGATTCTCACCCCGGATCAGTTATCATTATTTTATTAATCTCGCGATTAATTAATTTTTATTGTTCCATGTGGAATACGAGTCGTTTTTCTCCATCACTCGTTTGATCAAAGTAGTGACCACTGTATACACACACGTATTGCCTGTATTGTTAGGCTAAATAATATTATTACTATTCTCGCCCATTGTTGTTATTATTATTTTACCAATATAAGTTCTCTACGATCTACGTTATTTTTTCTATGGAATAGTATCGTGTTTCGTCAGTCATTTGATCGAAGCAGTGATCACTCGAGAGCACGTATATGTTTATTCAACTTTTCTTTTTCTTTTTTTTTTTTGAAATTCATCATCTCAGGTTATCATTATTATTTTATCCAATCATCCCTCCCTACGATCGACAATGCTACTCCTATTCTTACGTGGCAGAGAACAGTGTTTATCTCTTGATTACTCATTTGACCAAAGTAACGACCATTCAAGAGTACGAGGCTCGTACGAGGCATCGTACGAGCGTCGAACAAAACGTCAGATAAGTACCAGCAAGTATGCGCTGCCTTTACAAATGGCGTCTCTGGAATGTTACACAAGAGACACCTTAGCTGATAAGAGCATCCAAGAGCGTACCGGGGATAGAAATATTATCCGAAAGATTAAGCGGAGTAAAGTAGAAGGAGGAAGAAGAAGAAGAAGAAGAAGAAGAGGATGGTAGTGAAAGAATGAGAATTTTTGAAAATTACCCAAAAATAATAATAATAAAAAAAAAGCAGACCGATAGCAAAAACAAAGTTTGATAACTCAAAGAAAAAAAAAGGCAACATTTTTTTTCCGTAAAAATCCACATTTCAGTCATTCGTCGAACAACGCTTATCGCGTTATCCTTTCTTTTTTTACGATTTCCGATTTTTCGATTCGTCCCCGTGCCTCTGGATACCGACAGACCGCAAGAACGTCATCAGAGCATTGAATTCCGGGCCAATACGAGCGCCCCCGTCATCAACCTCAATTAAACTCCACCGTCTCGCACTTATGCTCACTTCGCACCCGAGTCCAGGCACTTGTACGTATGTGGTACACTTATGGCGTTAAGTCACACACTGTATTATTGGTAGAGCCAAGATACAAGAAGAAGGTTGGCTATTCATGTAAATGCACCGTTGAAAGAGGTCACTGTTTGACAGTGAAGCGGAGTTGGCATCTGCGCGTGCGCGCCGAGTAAGAAAATTTGAATTTCATTTTTTTTTTTTTTCAAAAATTGGGAATACCCAATCGTACCGTGTTACGTTACTACGCGATCGTCAGCGTCGCTGTACGTGCGCCAAGACGCGTCTGTGTCGGAAGCTGCGATCGTGGACCTTGCGCCGGAGTGACATTAGAGTGCTATTGACCCTTTCAAAGGCGGCGGACAGGAAGAGCAAAGGTAAGGAGCGCGCATGACTGTAGAAAGGTAATGGAGGATTAGATGAAATTAAGGGTTATTGTGTATATAGGTATATACGTATTATAGAGGAGAGTTCAATAGTCGTCATTGAAGACGATCCAAGATTGAGGTCCACGTGGCACAGGCTCTTTCAAATTGAACGGGCATTGACAATTGGGCTGAGCCAGGGGCTTTGAACCTTACCGAAGGAAGTGGGATCGCGTGCCTGGTTTCCGGTCGATCGAAGAAACACGAGCGGATATCGTTGCGTACATTAAGGTGATAAAGGTGGATACACAAGTGAGCGTGGATATAAAAAAGATTTTATGACGTACAGGCATTTAATGCGCATGCGCGTCCGCGTATGATTTTACTGTGGAAATAATTTTTTTTTTTATGACTCGTAATTGTTTTTTAAGGGATTTTTCAAAAATTTTTTAATCCTTTCTTTTTTACTGGTCGTCCATTATCGGTCTGCTGGCGGAGTGTGAATTGGTGGGATGATGGGTCTGGTGGAGTCTTTGGATTTTCGATGGGTCAAGGGGTCAAGGAATTTTCGTTGCGGATGAAGATAAATTTTCGATTTTAATTCAGCCGCGACGATGTACCCGTGGAACTGCGGCGATTCTGGAATTTGAGTGTAGCCATGAGGTCGATCTGGTTTCACCTCTTGGTTCTTATGTCGGGGTACGCCATGAAACCTTGGAGAGCCATGAGCGTGGATAATTGGAGAAAAACAGGCGCAACGGCGCCATTGTCGCATGCGATGGACGTCGCGTTTAGACATTGCCTTAAGGTTTTCCTTTTTCTTTTTTTTTCTATCGCGGTCCGCAGAGCACTGAGGATTCTAGTATAGGATATTCAAGTAGCCCGGTTAATATATGAGTCCCAAAATTCGTATGAATGTATCGGGTAACAGAATATTCCAAAAAAAATATGAATAATAATAATTTTGTAAAAATTCAAATTCACTACTTTCCTATGCCTTTCCGTAGGTCGATTAAATCCGACTTTTTGTAACGATCATTTTCATTATGAAAAATTCATTACAAAATTTTTTTACTTTGTCAACCAGGATCTGGTTCGATCGATCGAGATCGAGCCTATCATGAGGTCAGACAAGTGGAAGATCAAAACCGCAGACTCTCCTTGGTCAGCGAAATAAAGCTGCATTCTTTCCGTGCGATCATGCATCCAGCATCCCCAGGGAGATGCAACGTATTTTTTTTACGGCGAATCGACATTTTTCACATTCGCTCATTTTGACATTCAGGACTTTCATAGATCATCCAAAGATTTATATATAAGTGGACCAATCGCTCCAGTTACTTGACGTTAATTATTTTTCAAGTTATCAAAAATCTTAAAAAAAAAATTTCACCAAGAAGCCAATCTGTTGATTAAGATAGATCCATAAGATCGACAGGAAATTCCAAGTATTTGCAGGAAGTAGGAGACACACACGTCTTTTTGTAATAGGATGCGTGCTTCCTCTTGAAAATCTAGATCACGATTATAAAAAAAAAAAAAAAATACAATATTACTCGATCTTGAATCTAATCAAAGAAGAAACGGAAGCGGATGCTCCATAAATCGGGTCCATTAGATATCACGATTCTGATGCCGATCGTAATTCTTTTAATAGGTTCAATCAAACCTATAACTTCGATAACGTTATTAAAAAAAAAAAAAAAAAAAAAAAAAAAAAAAAAAAAAAAAAAAAAAAAAAAACGGGACTACTCAAGCGTAGAAAATGATCGGTCTCAAATTTTGAATTAAAAAAAAAAAAGTAGTACAGTAGGAAATACGTCAAAGTCAATCCTGACATCCTGAGGGAGTTCCTGGGACTCGTTACTCTACAGCGCCCAAATATTCCTAGGGTAAGTTCAGGTCCAAAGTTAGTCCCCGTGAATGGGACTCTAGGATCCACCCCCATTAAACCCTCACAGTGGGGTGTCCTTTTACACGAAAGGCAAACGAACTGGATTCTCCGGAGAATTCCCACAGCCACGTTGCCAGATCTTTCAGAAGGTGCCCCGAGAAATTGGGACTTGTGAGTCCCAAAATGTCCATGGGTATCCATACACCGAGCATCCCTCCGGTATTAACGCATTTCGGCATAGCCAAGCAAACCAAGTGAATTCCAACATGAAAACTGGCGGGTTTCCATGAAAATTATTTAATTGCACTAAATACCGGTCAAATCAAATTTTCTATCGGCAATTGAAAATTACCCAAATCATATCTCGACCGTGCTTTAAGACGAAAAAAAAAAATTCCGTACATTTATGTATATAAATGACAATAGACTTTTTATAAGACTTAGATTCGGCTGGTGTATCGTTTCATTAGGCTATTAAATAATTAAACCCACCATTCCTACGGGCTCGTGTGTAACAGCTGTGAATACGTTCGTTTTGACGGAGCGAGAACGTCACACGCTATAGATACGTGCTATTCACGTATACAGTGTTTTTCAAAATTAATTTACCAACAGACATAAATTTGATTTTGACAATAAAGCCAATGTCATTGGGTGTCCCGATCCTAAGTGTTCGCGTGTATTGCCGTGTCATTTGTGAATTCGTCATAAGGTATCGTCGATAAATTTACATTAAAATTTTGTCAATTCAAAATTTTATTTAAAATTACGATTAATATGCAACCACCGACTTTCCCACGACGACAACGATAACGAGTGGCTCAAAGTTACTGATCTTAGGGTCAAGACCACTTGAACTGATCCCGATTACGAGAATCGACCCTGAACGTCTATGACGCATCATTGCGAATCATCATGCGCCAATCATTTGTTCGCACAAACGATCTAATGAACGAGCGAAGGTACCCGGGTCTATGGGTTTCGAAAATTTTGAGATTTAGTTGTAAGCCATTTTTTGACTGTCCACTTCCGAAAACCCGAGGCCTTTTAAAGCAAGATCATCATCCTGAATTCATCATCTCTCGCATCGTGGATGAATGACTTTCCCACGGGAACTGATCATTTGGTTTTTTTTTTTTTCTCTTCTAGATCACTCAACCCGCCCTGATTTCTTTTCTCGCACGGTTCCGATCCTCCTTGCATAATTTCTAATAAATTATACATACCCACATACAGTTACGTTAAGTTTCATGGAAACACATCCAGACCGACAGTCGCGACGAATTACTTACAGCACAATCGACATGGAGATTTATGGTTAAAATCTCAAGATTTAGACTCCAAATAAATTTCCTCAAACGTTCTTGGTCCACTGAGCAAAAGTTACGTCGAACGGACTCTAGCTCGATAGTAATTGAGCCGTCTTGCATTATACCGAGCTATAGGAAAATACTCGAGCAATACAAAACTCAAGATACACCAGCTCCGTCCGCGGCCGATGGGTAATTCAAATTTTCGCGCCATAAAATTCATCGAGCACCCAATATAAGCATTTATTTTCACACGTGCCAACCAGTAAAGCTGTCCCCCAAAAAAGGTACTAACCTCCCAGCCCAAAAAATTACAAAAAAAAAAATTTTTATGGACTGACTCAAAATTTCCAAAAATTAAAGATAATTTCATTTGACAACTTTTTTTTCTTCCAAATTCCAAAACTTGCCGACCAAAATATATAAATAATGATCAATCTCACTGTCCCAACTAACAGTAAGCGTTCCGTTCAGTACCGTACTTCCTACGGTGAATATCAAGAGAATATAAAGAGACATCGGACCAAGTTTAACACGTCCCGGACTTGTACCCCAACGTTATGGACTACGATTCGTTCTTACTTTATGCTTGGCTGACTCTGCCGTTCCTCTATGTCTTTCCTCCGTGGAGTGTAAGTCGACAAAAGAGGTCTGCGTTACCTCACGAACGCCAAGAAACGCCTTCTAGACTTCCCATGATGCATTGGTATAGGAATATATATATATATATATATATAGCAAAGGTACAACCCAGCAAGCGATACGACAGCGACATAGCAAAGTATCCGTGGAATCGTGAAGCCATGTGGCTGTTGCACAGAGCGTCCATTTTCAAGATGGAGAATTTTTCACGCGAGAGAACGGATTCCTCGGAGATAAATGATCGCTGACGAATGGGTGAGAAAAAGGGAAAGAGAGAGAGAGAGAGAGAGAGAAAAAAGAGACCAGCTAAGAGAAAAAGAGACAGAGATATAAATCATGAAGAAACGGGAGCGAGTCTCTCGACGGTGTCGACGCCCGACGACGCCCGTCGATTCCGGCGACAAAAACCTATTGGCAATTCTAGCGGTGTGTACGGGACATAAGAACGAAGCTTCGATGCTTGTGCAAGAGCAAGTTGGTTGCTTAAACAAGAAAGACGGGGGGTGGGTGGGAGTTTATGGCATCCCCCCTCCCGAAAAAAAAAAAATTACTCCAATTTTGGTTACTTCCAAGAAATTCAGGCACCGTTACGCAAGATAAGTTCGTGGTACCTGCATTTAATTTTTTTTTTTCAAATTCATTCCGACTTCCTGGTTTTTTTTGTTTTTTGGATACTTCGTTACTTGACTGTATATATGTATATATGACTTGTGACTCGAGTCTCACCTAACTGATCGTTATCACTGAAAACAACCAGAGTTCCCGTGGAGTGCGTTTAGCATTGGCCTGAATTTCTTACGCGAGCTCTGGGTGAGCGTATCTTATTAAGCCCTAATTAACCGTTTAACAAGATATATTTAACCCATGGTGTGCGAACGAGCGTTGCGACGTAATGCGTAACGGTGACGGCGAGCGTGGCTTTCTTGACAAAGATAAATAAACTAAATCTTTGTGCTATTCGATACGTTGTATTGGCGGTTGGTGGGACGACACTTGCGAAAGTCAGGGGTTCGTGTTGAAAATTTTTGGGAAAAACAAATTAATTGTTTGACTTTTAATTGTTTATATACGTTCGTGTATATATATATATATATCTCGTCTGGATATTTATTTTATTTTGATTCGTCATCGGATATGTCTTTGCTATTATCTGGTTTCACGATAAGCGATTATCGGGAAACGATAGGTTTTGCTCGGCCTAGCAAGTTGATGCAATTTTTTAAAAACTATATCAGGTGTAATGCGTGTGATTACGCGTAACGCGATTAAAATGACAGACGTGAAATTTGACTATTTTTGTACGATTTTTTACGCTACTTTTTTTATTCTTATTATACGCCTGTTATTTCGAAATGGCACGTAGAGATGGACTTTGTTCTTAAATTTGAAATAATTATACGAAAAATTAAGATTGTGAGTTAATAGCGTATGAATTTTATTTCCCTTTACGAGTGACGTATACCTGTTGGTTGTAGATCGAAGCAAGGACGATTTTGAAGATTATATTAATCTTTAAAATATTCTACAGGCTATGGGCGAATTTTAATAATTTTCAAAAATATAAAATAATTGACTCACCCCTCTCCTCGATGACGTCCGAAGCTGCGAACCACGCCAGAGCCAGGATAAAGGTCCCGATGATCCTCATCCTCGCCATTCTGATCCTCATCCTCATCCTGAATCCTTGCTGATCGTTGATCACAAACACTGCATATTCACAATTGTACACAACCACGCGCACTTTGAAAAAAGAAACAATCTCAGCACTGTGTATACTATATAAAAATATAAATATCGGCACTGTCGCGAAACTCTTGACGAAAACCACCTGTAGGCCTGGCAGTCGCGAGTCTCCAATTGAAACTCGTCGTCCCCGGCACCTTGTTTAATCTAATAAATTATTACCGCACGGGCACAAACTTCCTCCCTCGTTACGAGCAGAGAGAAACGTTTCCGAAACGATAGCTCGACTAAAGGTCGTAAAACGAAAAGAAAGTATCACTCGCGCACGTCACGATTTTAGTTTAAAAGGCACGTCGATAATCCTCGTTCAGAATGCGTTAAATATTTTCCAAACCGTCACAATTCCGTGCGCGATCGTATTACGGGATGTTGTTAGAGATACGATTATTATTAAGAACACTCGAAGAACCACTGATAAATACGTTATTAACGGGTATACTAATAAATACACGTATTATCCTTGTTTTATTATCGCGTACTAAGGAAGGCCACTTTGGCGTCTCTCGCGGACAACCTTACTCCCACGCTGGCCAAGTCAAGAATACGCGCGCCCTGTCAACCGTCGAGTCTTGTCGGGTTTCGTCCGGTGTCCGCCAGGTGGCGCCAGGCCCGAGGGCGCTCCTAGCGGAGAAAATCCGTAACGACGTGGCGGAGATACAGCAGTGACAGGGACGACGGTTAAGTAAGAGAAAAAAAAAAGAAACAAGAGAAAAGTGAACAGAGGAGTGACAGTACGTGCACAGTGAATCGAACGTGTACGTATACGAGGCGTAAGCGTGACTGTGCTGTAAAGATGTATGAAGGAAGCTGCGAAGACTCCTTGCCGTTCTTTACAGAACCGAGCTTACCCGAAGTGTCACGAGGATGAACGAGGTATGCTTGCTCCTTGCCTTTCCTTTTTGTCAATTTAACTCCAATGAGAATAGAGAGAAACCATTGCGGGTCGATGGTTTACGGTGCTTTCTTCGACTCTTTTTCTCCATATTGTCGTGTCTATATGGCAGTCGATGCGAACGAGTTTGATACTCGAGTTTCTGATGCGTACTCCTGCGTAAGAAACCAGTTCGTTTTGTCGGTTGCAAAAATTGTCAGACTCGAGGCAGAACGGACTGGTTTTCCTCGCCGTTGAAGACTAGGAGCGCCTTGAGTCTTGAGTATGCTGCCTGTACTTGTTTTTTTTTAAGAATTTTATTTACCTATGCCTATACGTATGTACTGCACTATAAGTACGTGCAAGTATGTAAGTATCAGCGTGACGCCATCTTGCTCTGTAATATTTTTCAGTCCGCGTAAGATCCTGATAAACAGTGTCTAGAGTCCCATTGAGATGGACGGTTTCCTGTTCACGATTATATCGATTACGTCTTAATAGCTTTGAGCTAAAGAAAATAATAAAACAACAAGGTCGATACAAGCGGGGCAATCGTATTCTTGGAAATTCAAATTCAGCGGGAATTTTGAAAATCAACAAACGCGTCATGCAAATATTAGTTAACGAGGCGTCCGCGAGGAGTCGCCAGTCGTCTTACCCAAGCACTGTCTGTACTGCCAACACTCGGCAGTGTCGCTTCCCTTATTTTACTTATTTTTTTTCTTCTTTTTTTTTCATTCTTCCCACTAGGTCACCGTTCGCATCTTATGCGGTTCCCACAGGGCGTCCAGGATCTGCAGCCGGCGTTCCACTGTAGTTTTTACATACTAAAAACCAAATGTCTGTTTACCACCGGGTTCGTACCAGACAAGACGGTCGTCGGAGGGTCTGGCAGGGCCCGCGATGGGCCTTATGCTACATAGAAGGTACTGTGGAAGAGAAGAGGATCAAAAGGAAATAAAAGTCCCTGAACGACGAGTATAAATGTTTGGTGAGTTTTGATGCGTTCTGGAAAATATATTCTAGCAGTGTTACCAACGTTTTACGTCACGCAATACGTATTTCGAGTATTGTAGCATGTAGGTACAGCATACCGGATACAGGAACGACGTTAACGAATTATTATTATTGTTATCGTTATTATTATCATTATCATTATTTTGTTTGCGTGGTATGTCTTCGTGTATATCCGTGTTACACTTTATCCATCGATTTCATCCTCGGGTACTTTCTTCTCCAGTCGGTACGTCTACTTGCTTCTTTTTTTTTTTTCTCTTTCACCTCTCATTTATTATAAATAACAAGATGTATATTTCGTGTGCACGTGTCGTTATTAACTTATAATAGTCAAGCTCCATCTACGTTACGTCACTTAATTAATTAATATGATCGGCATTTATTTCGCTATCGTCTATTTTCTGGTGTGTCCGCTGTATAATTTCGTCTTGTAATTTTATTATTATTATCGATGATATTCATTATTATTATTTTGCTTTTTTTCTCTCTTTTCTTTCCTTGTCTCCGCGTCTCAACGAATTTTCGGACGCATCCGGTACACGGGAGTCTTCCGTGTCTCACTCACGGGGACCGGAAATTCTTTGGGAGCGATACTAGCGCCGCCACTTGAGAACTCGCTGAACGGGTGTCGCTTCCGGATGAGAATGTGTAAAATTAAAAAAAAAAAAGAGTCTCACGCAAATACGTCCGTCAGCGGTGCATTTTGTATAATCGACGTCCTCGTCTCTGCGCATGCGCGGACCTTAGAAGCTACTACGCTAGCGCTCGTCGTTAATTACTAATAATTATTTATCTTGATTCAACGCTTGATTTTTTTTTTTTTTTTTTCATTTCCATCCTGTTTTTCATTCCCATTCTCTCAATCGTCCTTTCCTCCGTGCGATACCCTAATATTAAAAATTTCACTTATTTTCCGCCACTTTGCTTACTATCCTTGTTGAGCCATCATGCGTTATCTTGACTTTTACCGATTATACACGTGTATCACATATTGACTGATTTCCCGACTGCAATCGTATGTTTTACCGTTCGATTTTCGTATCGGTATTTTTTTTCATAACCATCAATTCTGTATACGTGATTTCTCTGGGGATGATTAAAAAAAAAATTTTCATTTCTTGCGTCAGTCTGACGGTCAAGCCACGTGGTCGGGATGTCAGTCAATATCGAGTTGTGGTGAGTCACGTGAAAAAATGGTTAACGCGCGACAAAATGAAAAAAAAAATTCGACATTAAGGACGCTTATAAAACTAAAGGCGGTCACAACTTTTAAGCTACGTACATTATGTAGCAGGCACGTCTTATCATATCACGCTATAGGCATCGAAACGTCATAACGATATCCTAATGAAATCAATTTTCATTATTATTATCTATCTAGCAACATCTTCGGATTCTATGGTCGTATCGTAATTAAATGGCATAAATTTACCAACGGTGCTCGAGCATATACGAACCCCTCGTGTTCTCTCAATTCTTCGTATTTTTTTTTTTTGGAGACACTACGACTGTATGTAATTACGGTGCGCGTACATTAAAGCAATAACCAACATACACGTGTTTCCTAATTTTATTCAAACCGGAACAAAAATTTCCGCGTACCAGTCGCCGTCTGTCGTGTAAGCAAAAAAAAAAAAATTTTGTATATTTTTTAAAAGTTTTTTCTAATACTATTTTTCCCCTTTCCCTCCATTTCGGATTCTCACACGCCCCACTTTAAAGATTCTCTCCTTTTTTTCTAAGAAATTCATTTTTTTTGTAAATTGTAAATTTCCACTTCAGGGCCGTGCTTTGCAAGGGTACCCCGAGGTAGGTAGGAAGAAAATGATAAATAAATGTACAGACGATACACGTACAATGGTGATAATAATAATTAAGAACAGCAACAATAATAATAATAATTGTGATAATACAAGTGAGAAAAACGAATAAATGTACAAGTAAATGAATAAACGAATATGAGCTAGTGGATCTTGTCGTTGTTTCGATTAAGATCGCAATGACTCTTTTTAATTGAATGGTCGTCTGATCACGTGACGATTATTTGGTTATCGAATTTCCTCGATGTCCGCGAGAATAGTCAGGAGAACGTGTTTTGTCTGTCGTGCGCAGGCGCAACCTCGAGGGAAAATGATTATGTGATGTGTACGTAGCGCGACAGACATTTTTTTTTTTTTTTTTTTTTTCGAAAATAGGTAACGGACCATTTTGATTTCATTGAAAAACAATCGTACGAAAAGTTACGTGAGATCGTGCATACCTACTGGATATGTGCAACGCGGTTCACACTCTTTTTGAGTTTTCATATTGGACTCGCGGAAATTTTTGTCGTTGTTCTTCGATTCAAACCCATACAATATAAACGTATCGATCGATCGATTCGGCAATCGATCCTCCTTTCCACCAAGTTTGAGATTACGTATTATTGCGTTGCTATCGCTATTTCACCTGAAATACGAGAACCGACGTAAACCTAAACCGACGCGAAATTTGTCAAAAAAAGTGATCGTCTCTCGTCCTACCGATCAGCACACGAATTTCGATGGTCTCCCATATTTAATGTGTTGTCGGCCGTGTTAATGAAAGTGATGAAACAAAGAAAAAAAAAAAAAAAGAAAAAAAACGATGAAAACGATTGCATCGAATTTTTTTCAAAATATTTTGGAAAAACTTAAAACACCAAAGCATTCGAATTTTATTCGTGCGCGATTTCGTTGTTTTGCGCGTTCTGCTTCTACTGCCCCCCCTCCAGTCCTACTTTTTTACCTCACTTCTCTACAATTAAAAAGTTCATCTACCGATTCATCTTTCCCATCTCTACCCTCCCCAGCCCCGTCTGCCCCTTAAACTCTATATTAAATCGTGCAGGTATAAATGATGGCGGTGAAAAGGTGTCTTGGACAAATAGAACGGAGTATTTAGCAGACGACCGCTTCTGATATCGGATTCTCGGTGATGTGTATGGTGGCGGTGGGCCAGTCGATTTTCTTGCTGCAGATATGATTGAGGCCCTCGAGGGAGGCCAGCCTGTAGTCGGCCATTTTTAATGGCGATAGCGGAGCCACTGAAATGAGAAAGAAAAAGGGGGAATCCCCTTTTGAATTTTCATCAGGTGGAAATATATTTCTTTCTTTTTAATCATAGGTTAGGTTAGGTTTTGTGAAAGGATCAGATGCTGTTGTCACGAGACGAAGGTTTTTTTCTTTATCACGTGGTGAAATTGTTTATTGTACAGCGTGGGTGCACGGACGGGTGGGTTTAGAGAATGGCGAAATTTACATTGAGCAGAAACGCAATTCACATATTTGGTTTTGATCTTTCGTTTTCGAAAACGATAAATTTCTTTTTTTTGTTTTTCCTCGCAAGCCTCTTTTTCGTTATCGACATTGGAAAGAAATGCAAGCGACATGCAAAGTAAAATGTAAAACTGCGTGTAGGTGTTTTCTTTTTTTTTTTTTTTGTTTTGTGAGCATACAGCAACAATGACAAGTGATTGAAAGTGGTACAAGAGTATTTTTGCTACTTCTATTTGCGGTGCAGTTTTATTGTTTTAAATGTTATTTCTTCAGTTCCTACCCAGCGATCGAGAGCCGCTGCAAGAAAAATAATTCTTCTGGACGGAGGAAAATAATTGTGTCACTCTCGCGGTTTATGCTTCGTTGAGAAATTTCGAGAAGGTCGTAACGCGATTTTCCTTTTTTTTCTTTTTTTTTTTTTATACTGAATAAGACTTCTACCTTGTACACTTTTTTCTTTGCTTTCTCGCTCTTGGCACTTTTACACTTTCACGAAATGCACTTTTGATGCTTTTCAGCTAAAGTCAGTTTCATTAAATGCTAATGACACTCGACACTCGTCAGTTTCTTAATTAGGCGACGATGACGTTAATCGCTGATTTAGTACATTTTTGAAAATTGCGTAATTTTCCAATTTTATATCGTAGATTTTTCAAAAAAAAAAAAAAAAATTCCATTTTCAAAACACAAGCACACGCATGAACGTATCAGATGCATAACATGATTATCTTGTGAGTTTAAAGAACAAAGAACGATACATTAAAATACGTAAGAATTACAAAGTGTACATAAACAAATTCACGTACAAAGAGGTACTCTACGTGTTGAACATACATATATAATATATGAATATTCTAAGTTTGATTATTAATTTAAAAAGTTATTAAAAAACAAGGATTCGATCAAAAATACCCACATTTTCAAAAAAAAAAAAACAAACCATGTTATTTAGACAGACATAAATGGCAATCACCTCGCATGATAAATGTATGAAATTTCAGTGAAAAAAAAAAAATTCAGTCACCCAGGCGCTTGTGTTAATTTCCAAAATCCATATTTTCTATTCTTTTAGTTATTTTTCTTTAATTCCCTTAAAAGTTTTAATTGCCGACTTACTTAACACTTAGACGTGGCCTAACGGACCATCAGCGATCTCGACTCCTTGCAGCCTTCAATTCCTAATTACAATTACCTTCGGGTGTTGTCGACGTCATTGGCTTCCGCGGGGATTTCACCACTAAAACGCATAAAAAAAATTTTCGTAGAGTTACGTCATTCCTGCCAACAACACCAATGGCGGCCACGATAAGTATCGCGTCACCTCGTGCAATTCCGAACAAATAAAATGAATATGGCGATAGTGAAAAATAATTTGAAAAAAGATTAGGTCAAATAAACAATGATAGGAACAGTTAACAGTGTCAAACACAAAAAATTGCGTTAATAGAGAAAAATACGTCATAATGTGATTCGGGTATAGTCGGAGATATTCGTGGATGTTTGGGTCACATGACCTCGGCTATGGAAAAAAAAAAAAAAATTATTTATGGATAAAATACGTGAAGAACGTTAAGAAAAATTTTTCAAAATTAATTTTAATTGCTATAAACAATTTACGTAAAGTCATTAAACACATATAACGAAGTAACAAAGCAAGGGTTGCTAAAAAGGCGAAAATTATGATTGTCTCTAATTGATTATGTTGATGACTTGAAGATATACGTACCACTCGATCGATCCGAGACGCGTGGGAAATAAAGGCGGATAACGATGAATAAGTAATATATTTTGAAATTGTTATTTTTTTCACGTTTTCATGATTCTTTAATACTTATTATTATTTTTAATCCCGACCCCCTAAATTCCTCATCCGCTCCGCGTTTCTCATTGCCTCTCTTTTCTTTCCCTTCTTACTCTCGACGACAAACATCACAGAATGAAAATTCGCGAAAGAATTCAAAATTATCGTAATTCAGTTCAATTGAATTTCCCTGTCTGATTTCCTCGTTCTCTTCTTATCACTCGTTTCCTTATCCTTTTTATTTATTTAATCAAAATCAAAACGAATAAACGTCCCACGGAACTACATGGACCTTAAGGCTGGAGATGGATCTCAGCGTAATAAGGCATCACCCGTTACATTCTACCCAGTAGAGGAAAACCCGCGAAAATTCAAACGGAAAATTATTTGACAATCGACAAAACGTCATACTGAATCTTTCCTCGTTGTCTTAATTACGTTATCATTATTTTTCTTGGATTTTTTACAAAAATTCTTCAAGGATCCCTTTAAACGCTAAAACCCAACCCCATTCGGAACACTGAGCAGCTCGCTCAAGTACACCCTTAGGTATAACTATATGTATAAACGTTTATAGAACGAACGAGGATAGCGTTAACGTATGCATATGAGTGAGTGGCAAATGTGATAATTAAATGTTTATTTTTTCTTTTTTATTATTATCAACGAAATTACCAGTACGCTTACGGATAATGACGTCTTACGTATATTTTGTCACTTTTTCCCCCTACTTTTTTCTTTTTCTTTTTTTTTTTTACTTGTGAACTTAAGTGATAGTTAATTGATAAAAGCGCCGCTGTGTACAGTGATAGGTGCTGGTGTGTATCTGTGACCAAAAAGCCAAACGGAACAAGGAATATTTTTTTTTCCTCTTAATTAACGCTTTTTTTTTTTATTCTGTCGACACGAATTTTCATTTCTTCGTAAACGCCTGGCACTCTCTTCGTCTCTCCATTGTTTTCCAAGATTTTAAAAAATTTCGCCAAGCGCTCGTTACACGGCCCTGAATTTTTGCATATAATTATACGTGACTCTACGATTGGCCTGAATACGTGCAATCTAAAAACTCGGATTAATCTCGTGCAATGCCGATGATAACCGATTATGATATTAAAAATAAAACGAGAGGCGTTGACATATCGAGATAATAAAAAAAAAAAAAAAAAACGACAAAATTCAAATTTCATACGTCCACCTACGAATGATCAATCAATAAAATAATAATAACAGTATAGTACATTTTCGATGTCGTATACGCTTTTAGATTGCACTGTACTATAAGAATAAACATTTTAAACAGTCATTTATTCGATAACAACGATGCCGATAATAATAACTTTTTTCCTAGACTCTCTTTGCGATAACATGTCATCTATATATATATGCTGCTACCATGGTAGGCCAATAAATACCAACTGATAGAGACTCAAGCAAACTTAACGCTAAAATTCGTTTTTCTGTCGCTTCGTCAATCTCATTAATAAGCTGCGTGTCCGTCCGACTTACGGAAGTCTTGTAAAATTGGTTAAGTGTTATAATTAAAAAAAAAAGTTTTTCATTGGTAAAAAAATTACGTGACCCATTTTTCACTTTTTTTCTTTTCTTCTTAAATGCCAATTTCATTTTCTTACAATTTTTCTTTCAGCACCCTCAGTCAATTTAAGGCGGACACGCAGCGCTCGTTCGTTCGCGATTTCGTTTCTGGCGTACGCGCATGCGTCGATCATTCGTGGTGGGGAGTTTGATGATTCTCACGTGACTCGTCGAAAGGTGGTTGAGATCTGTCTCACTTACCGTATCCTTCGCCCTGAAGAAAAAGTCGGAAGGCTTCACTGACTTTGCCAGGTTGTTCCTCCAGTACCATACCGCAATCTGAGATCTAAATGTTGAGTTGAAAAATCAATGAAAAATAAATTGATTTTGAAATTATTTTTTTTTTTTAGATCTGGTTTGACCTACCTTCATCCAGGAGCTGTTAGTCGGGTCCAATCGTCCGTTTAACGTGACGGTGTCTTCGACGTGGGGACTCAGGGCACCTGTGATGTTCATCACCGGGACTCCTAGGGTAAGGCCCTCCTTCTTACGGGTCGGGTCCAACTCCCTGGTGATGTTCAGATCCGTGCGACGTACGTAGCTGTCGATGAAGAGCGCCAGATTCGTGGGATTAACACGGCGTTCGAAATAATTCTTATAGACTTGGACAAGGTCGTGATTCCTTTCTTCGGTACCCTGAAAATTAATTAGGTTAATTGAAGTGTGTAGAAAATTTTTCTTTACGTTGTGATAAGAACAAGTAATTGGGACTGACTGTTGTTTTACATGATTAAGTCATGATAAATTTTTTTTTTTCTAGGAGCTAAAGAAGTTTTATGCTCTTCGGACAAATTTACATCATTCTCATTCAACTCACGAAATTTCTCAAGTTCGTAAAGAAAGATGAGAGAAAAAAAGGAAACAAACAAAAATTGCTCATCTTGAAATAGAAACGTGAGTATCGAAGTTGTTCAAGATAATCTCTGGGTTCTTCGAGAAGTAAATGAGAAAAGTTGAGAAATCGTTTCCCATTACGCTTGATTTTGTTTTCTTCCTTTTTGTTGGGGTTTTTACCCTAACTCCCCTTTCGAAAGTTGCCCTGATTCGCTAATCTCGTTAGGCGATATGCGTTAGGGACCAAAAACCTCCGCCATTACTGCGACAGAAATGTACAGTATTTATGGTAACGACCCAACTCGATTTTCCGGTCCAGATGAGATAGTTGATGACACCCGCAGAAATGTACAGACTTCCTGGTCTGGGAACGATGGTTGAAAATGCGGGAAATTTGAAATTTTCAAATTTAACATGCTCCAGTTTTGATGGAATTTATCAAACGTTTTTTTTTTTCATACTGTTAAAAGTATTATGTATATTTACGTACTCTTCCAAAATGATGCCACATCAGATAGTCCAATACACCCTGGGTCATTCCTTGAGACCTCAGATGACGGACATTTAATTTTTGATAACCCCATTCGATCCAACCAGCCTGCGTGGATACGCAATTGATCAGGCACAGCGCATTAATTTTTTCCGGATGCGCCAAAGAGAATCGCGCAAGGATGTTAGCACCTGCGCCGACGCCAAATCCGATAACCGAATTCAGACCAAAGTGACCCAGGACGAAGAGCAGCTGTTCTGCCAATTCCTCCATGGACGGATAAACGTAGCTGAAAAATATGGCGAAACGTTTTACAAAAATAATTCAATCGATTAAAATTATTTACGCTCAATTTAACCGCACCGCGTCGAGTTATTACTTTTTTTTTCTTTTATTATCAAACTATCGGAATTTTTTTATGGCTCGTCCGCAGCTACGTTTTCACTGAAACTGAACGTAAAAGTCACCGTATTAAATTTTACGACAAAAAATTCCGATTATCTTCTAACGGCAATTTTTGGGAAAATTCAAATTTGCACAATTTCTTAATATATTCTTTCCATTCTATAACAGAGTATCGAAAAGACGTAATTGGTAAATAATAGTTTACCATGTTTCTCTTCCAATAAGTCAATTTTTGGATTTTTCCAGTCATACGCTGTTATTATTACTATCAATATATAAATATATTTATATTACGAATATATATTGCAACACGCGACCCATTACAGTTTCACGGCTGCTACCTTCGCATGCAACTCTGCAATGCAGTTCGCAACGTAATTCTACAGGGTGTTTCAAAAAAAAGAAACCAGTCGCGATATTACATAACCGTTAAAAATTTACATCCAATAACAATTCACATCCTCCATCAATTAAGTCTACACTGTTTCCCATAAAATCCTAATTAGAAGTAAAAATTTTACGATCCAGCCTTACCTAACTAATGTAACACCCTGAACACCCTAGAACCTTCTAGAAGCAAGGGTGAGTTAAGTAATGAGGGGCTACACGTAATTCTTCATTCATTAAAAAATTTTATGGTCCCATACCTATACATATACCTGCTGCAACGTACTTGATGAAAAATTATTATGATTATTATTACCCCTCAGTCTCAGTTAGGTATACGAACAAAGGTGCGCGCGCAACTGTAAGCCAAACTAAAGTGAGTCCGAGGTCAACTTAATCTGGTGACGTCAATAGGTCGTCATGTAATCATCTAATGTGGCTAATGAAAAATCGCGATTAGGCAAGAGACAGGCATGTAGCTGCTTGAGCACGTGAATTTAATTTTTGAAAATTCACTAACGAAAACAAAAATGTACTAACGAACGAATGAATTTTCTAAATTTTCAAAAGCGCGATAATCTGTGCTTATTAATGAAACGTATCCTTTATAAATTATACTTTGAATATAATCATGAGGCTCGACGTATAAATTCGTCACGTGACTCCTCGAGTTTCTAATGACGTCATTAAATTGCGTTAATTAAATACGTGCTACCATATATTGGTACAGGGACGATGACATCCCCATGTGAAAAGGGTCCATGAATATGTATTTAAAGAGCAGCCGAGCTTTATGCGTGACGTTAAGAGCACTGCTGTACGGCGTCGCGACGCCTCTGAGACGTCACTCTAATTAGTGAGCTCGTTAATGGGGTTAAAACGATATCCGTGACGAGAATCTCGAGAAAATTTTCGTAATCTTTTCAGTTCGAAATATAAATTAAGTTATAAAATTAATTTTCAAAAAATTTTGATATACTTATATATATTTAATATACTCACTCCTCTGGGAGCGTCGGGGCGCCTTCCTCCTGACCCGGTGCGTTTACGTGATACACGCAAAAGTTTTCGAGTAACACGCGCATGTCGATGTAATTGAAGAACGCCTGGAAGCTCGAGATATCTTGAAGAGAAAAGAAAAAAGAAAAAAATGACGAATAAGATAATAATAACAAGAATAAATCAAAAATATAGTATTTTTATGATTGAAATTAATTATGCATTTTATTTGATTAATTCATTAAGTATTGTCCGATTATAATCAAAATGGAATTTAATTGACGATTTGATGATTTTGATTGGTCGATAGAAGTATGATACTATGAAATATGATAATATGAAAATTATTTTGATTTTTTTATTTAAACCACTTGCTATTGAATTTATAAGAAAAAATGGACAGACGTGTAAATTTACTTGTAAACAATGAAAAATAATAATTTGACAAATAGTAATAACTTATGCCTAAACATCGATCAGTCAATACACTAATTGTTGAATTTTGATAAGTTATTATTATGGTCATTAAGGTATACTCACAATTAAGGCCTAAGTCGTGATAAGTGAGGATGGCAGGTTTAGCTCGATTACCCTGAACTGCTACAAGCAAACTACCCTTATCAGTTTCAACCCTTTCCTCGCGTACCGAGCCGTCGTCCCTCGTGAGATATCGTAATGCCGGAAACTGCAGTTGAATATTTTTCAACTCTATATCGTCCATGCTGTCTGACGGCATCGTGCTGTGAAAAAGAATAATGAGAAATGAAAAAAAAAAATAATTTTTGGTTTTTCATTTAATCAAGGGTCCTCGCTGCTGCGGGTTATTCGGGTGCAACCCTGTAGCAGAAAGATCGGATATCTAATTTTTTAAAAAATTGCGAACGCGCAGCTGCAAATTTTTTAATTTGCGGAGTTTTGCACTTTTTTAACCATGTACGCGACACTGCTTTGTTTTCAATTGCATTATTTCACGGGCTCGAACAGCTGTTTGCTGAAATTTTCGAAATTTAGTTATCACTGTTACATTTCGTTGTTATATTCAGTTATCACGAGCTTTACTTTTTTTTTTTTTCACTATTTTCGAATTTCAAGTCAACAAAGTTCAACACGTTTTATCATTCCACTGCTTTTACGTTGATTGTTCCGTGAACGCAATTTTTTTTTTTTTCGTTTTTCCATTTCTAGTTGAGAAAACAGGGAAATACGAAAAAAAAAAGAAAAGACCTACGTGCACCCGGTCTTTGTCAACCACTCGACATACTCTGTCATTGTTCTAGTTTTGCAGGGAGTTTGCGAAAACTGTGAAATATTCAACTGAGCAAACACGAGCCCGAGGGATTTTTCTGTTGGAAATTTACGTACAGCGAATCCATGGCAACGAATAATCGATCTTCTTTTTTACGTTGAAGTTAGCATTTTTTATTTTCGATATTCTCAGTCAACTAGGATACGGAAAAAAGTGAAAGAATTTGAAAATAAAAAATTTTCACGCCCAAACCATTATCATTGACCACCAAAGTAAAAATTTCGAATTAGAAACATTCCTCAAAAATTCTTTCGTCAGCAACTAATATTGTAAACGATACGCCCTATTCGCGAATCAATTGGCTTTTAACATCTGATAGGAGCACGTGATCCATCCTGCCCTAAATATTTGAAGAAAATTGGCAGAAGCCTACGATATTTCAGAATTTCAAAGTACACGAATAGGGTTAAAAGGTACAAAGTAGAGTCAGAATTTGATTTAAATAAATTGTACAACTTCAAACATACTCCTAGCCCATTTCGCCAGTTGGTTCAGGATGGTTGGGCTTTTTATGGTATTGATCTAAAGACCACGCCCAACTGTGCTGGGTAAAGTAAGGTAAGGGAAGGTAACGCTAAAGGGTGAGTTCCGTAGGTGGCGGGGGTCCACTAGGTGCTCGGAATTCATATAGCGAGCACCACGTGCTACATGGTTGATGAACTTCCGGAAAGGCAGTAAAGACTCTCCTTTATATACCATGTCAAATTTAACCACCCTATAGATAGATCAGTCATACATATTTTATCGCATTTACATATCGTATGATTAAACATATATATAAATCTCAAAATTACATATGCTCACTGTATATATTCAAAAATTCACCGAGATCCCAAAAATCGTTCATCCCTAAAACCTCGATCCTTAAAATCAAGCTCCAATTAATCAACCCCCTTACGAAATCTTTCAAAGATCCAGGTTAACTTCCGGTACAAATGTCACAAGTTTTCGGATAACGTCACCTAACCTCAAAAATAAATGTCAACCAAATATCAAGTCTCCCACTAAGCATAAATCTACAGAGCGTCTCATTTGTTCCATATAAATCGGCATCGGGTCCGAAATACAAAAAAAAAAAAAAAATCAACGCGTAATGCAGACGAAGAAAGAAAAAAAAAGCTCGCGCATGCGCACGATGATTCCACGACTACGAAAGCTTCCTTCGAGAATTGCCACGTAGGTAAGAAGCTTTTAATCGAATTTGAAAAGAACGGCGATTTAAAAGTTGCGCGTTTTTCATGTCTCCCTAAGCAGATCCGGTTTGGATCGGTTCTTGGCGGTGGGAACGAGCGTCGGCGGCGTCGCGACGTACTGCGAGGGCATCGATCGGCCCTCGTGACGCCACCGAGGCTCATGGTAGCTCTCTTTCTTTTCTTTTTTCTTTTCTCTCTCTATTCCTCCAACGTCTCCAGGTCTTGCAGAGACCTAACTGGATGAGATCCTCCACGATAACTCAGTTACGTATCCAGTTGGAGCAGATCAGGACGGATTGACCTTCTTCGTCTGCGCTTTGAGACCTGAGACAATTTTTTTTTTTTTTTTTCAAATGCTCTTCTTTTTATATAGAACAAAAATGCACAATGTGCATTCCTTATTAGCTAATCCGGTTCAAGAAATTTTTTTACCAACTTCTTTTATCGGATAGTGGAGCGAAATTTTTTTTGTGACATACTCATTTGACAGGTTCAAAAATGTGTGGGCAGTTGTATTGACAGTTGAGTGGACTTGTTCGTGTCATCTAATGACAGCGACAGGACTTAATGATTTTAATTTATCACTTTGTTTGTTTTTTTTTTTTTTTCAATATTTCCCGTTTTTCCATTAAACTGACTTTTCACTTCGTACCGGAAATACTAAGTCGAAGCAAAGTGCAATTAAGAAGTACGAGACTCACTTCCGGTACCACACTTCCGCTGTTTAGTAACTTGCTCTGTGTTTTCAAGGTTGTCTTGGACACAGTGCCAGGTGTATCACTGTCAAGTCTTCGTGACGTTATACACGATGACAATTTTGTACCAATGACAGTCCATGGTACCAATGACTTCTGCAAATGGTACGAACCATCCAAGCTTCATTGAATTTCCAAGCACAATTCCAACACGGCGAGTTGGCTCCCGGTATCTCCGACACGTCACTCAGCTGTTTCCGGTTTAGCTAAACTGCCTCCCGACATCCGGGAACCTACTGACGGACTCGGAGCTGGGAAACGATTTCTTGGTCTTCTATAGGTGTCACGAGAGAAAAATGCAAAAGACGAAGGTGCAAAATACTTTTTTAGGAGAATTTGCAATTTTCGTCCATGATAATTATTAGTAAAAAAATTGCTAATTGGAAATGAAAATTTTTATTAGATTTTTGTAATTCTCAATTTTTTGTTTTGAAACTTTGTCCAATTAAACCAAAATCTCGTGACTGTATCTGTCATTTCCGTTCTCTCGCTATGACGTCACGTACAATGGACTCGCTCAAATTGTGGAATCTGCACTTTTTAGATTTCCCGAAACAAAGGAACGGTTTAATTCAGTTTCCATTGAAATCCCTGCGAATTTCAAAGCGTTCGGAAGCGTTTAGTGCTCGAATAATATAATGGCCGTCTTTCGCGAACACTTTTTGCATATTTTATAGTAGTATATGCGAAACGTTTTGCGATATTATAAAACCCTGCTATACGTATATAGGTAGTAACATAAAAAACACAAAAAAATGATTGATTTCAAAAATTGTACCGGGAAAGAAAAATTCAAAGAAAATTTTTTATCCCTTCTCTTTTTACCTTCAAAAAAATAAAAACGGAGACTGACCAGGTGCTGGTCGCATTGCGGTATCATAAGTCTCAAGCACCAACTGTCAGACGACTCAGAGAACACCCGATATGAGGATATACGATATATACCTAGTGTCACTTTTTTTTTTCTTTATCGATCGAATAACCCGTTGCGATAAGTTTACTATTTGGTCGCATGCTGACGTCCAGGTCGATTCGCGGTAAAGCAGTAATTTTTCTTACATATATAACCAACACCTATTAATAAATCTCTCGACCCAACCCTAGTATACACATATACGGCGTACCAAAAGAAAAAAGACAAAATTTCATAAGAAAAAAAAAAAATTCAAATATTTTTCAAACTATAAAAAGTGCCAAACATTGTTAATTACCACACAATTTCTAAAAGAAATTTCGTATTAATTATACTTAATTAACTAGACTCACGGTCGCCCAATTATTTGGTATTCATGCATCATACAATGCAGGCAATTCATTTTTTTTTGTTTTTTCAGTAGCACGTGCTACTCTTGTTTTTTTTTTTTTTTTGTTACCTTTTCACACGACGCCCGATCGACGTCATTCGTCCTTACTGACATTTTCTTCGGCCAATTGGTCCCGTTCGTCAATCTAATTAATTTCGAATTAATAGATTCCAAAAATTACAAAGCGATTATGCGTTTGCCTACCCCTAGCAAAAATTTTATTATGAAAATCAAGGGCCCGTCGAACTTTTAACCAGGACTGTACTGATCCGGTAGTACCACAAACTGGCCCTGGGACTTCCGGGAGACAATTTGTACTAGGGTAACTTATTTTACTTACACCCTATAGGCGTATTTTTAGCTTAATGCGTCTCTATGCATTTCTAGCAATAAGCAAATTAAGGGATGAATCATTTTCGAAAAATATAACGATGGGTTCGGTCGTTCTTGTTACTTGACAATGGCGCACAGTGTGTTTCTCTTCGCTCTAATGATCTCTAATTACACATTATTCTGGCGTTAATTACCAGTGGTTTACCGACAGGCCACCGAGGGATGCCATTTTGTGGAGTAACGTGCACCGAGGAAATACGAGAACAATGACTGACCATAACAATGGAAAGTGTCCGGTACAATATTCCGTTGTACACAAAAATTTGATACAGTAAATATTGAGACAATTTTTATGATAATTAATTTTTGTGATTTTCCAAAATTTCCAACTATTTTTTTTTAGCAATATTCAAATTTTTTGCCTACAGATTTGGGTCTTCAAATTGTTACTTTTTTTTTTTTTTCGAAATTAAATAACACTGTTGTAGATATTACGACTTATCGCCCACGTGCGCGTGCTGCTTGACGGATGCAATTATTTTATTCCGGAAGTAGCAAGTAGCATTGAGTTCACTGTGTCAGAAAATTCACGGAGGCACGTGAAATTTCATTGGCAATTACAGAATACTTTCAAGGTTGTACGATTTCGAGTTTTAATTGGACATTTTTTGTTTTTTTTTTTGTATAAAACAAAAATTTACACAGAATCGTATAAATTGACGGAGATCAAAGAAACCGGGAACTGTACGGTCGATAAATCATTTTTTTTTTTTTTTCTTTATTGTATACTGAAGTAATTTCCGATTGTTGAGAAGGCATTGCGAAATTAGGTCACCATTTTTTTACGGTCCTGCGCGAGCCAATCAAATTTAATGGTAGCGTAGCAGATATTGCTTTACGCGAGTCTTATGATTTTTTTTCCACTCATATATTTTTTTTAACCTTATTTTCCCTTATTCTCGAGTTTCTCGAGTGGGATAAACTGGTTCTGCGAGGCTGAATTGTTTTTTTTTTTTATTTGTATCTCCGAGAGAGTGCTATCGCGATGCAGTTCTAATGGTGCATCAGATATTGCATTGGATGACGTTAGTGAGTTCAATGATTTTGAGAAATGACATGATTTTTGATATTTGCATATTCGTATTAATAACAAGCATATGTAATCAGCGTTCGCTCTATAGCATCGATCTAACGTTAGCGTACATCTGATACTAGAAAACTAAATAAAATTAGCTAATTCGGTCACAAGTAGGATTTTTTTGTTTTTTTCCAAAAAATTAACAAAAAATTGCTTCCTCGTGACAGGACTTACCCCAGAAGAGCAGATTCCTCGGCGGTAGCTGCGGTCGGCATCTTGTTTCTGTCCCTAAAACAAAATGGCGGCAAAGTAATCACACAAACCAGCCCTAGAGGCCCAACTACCCGCCATCATACCAATCGGCAAACGTCGTTGTCCAAGTGCCAAAGGAAATCTCAAAATTGGTAAGTAAAGAAAAAATTTTTTAAACCGTTACAAAAAAAAAAGCGAAACAAAAGATACTGAATAACGATCAAACTTTGTCAATTGCTATTTGCACTCGTTAATAATTTTTCAATTTTCAAAAAAATCATTCGATTCCAAAATTTATTACGACTTCGACGCTTTCACTTGGTTACGAATTTTTATTATTATTTTACCACGCATACCCATTACATAACGAAAGTGTTAAGCATCGTAAGCAATAGATACAAAGACAAGCAATGA
Organism: Cephus runcator; assembly: GCA_030142495.1. NCBI lineage: Eukaryota > Metazoa > Arthropoda > Insecta > Hymenoptera > Cephidae > Cephus > Cephus runcator. The sequence continues at coordinate 180,681 of JARQTC010000104.1, read as the reverse complement.
CATAACCGTCAGGAGGTGTCAAAGACACAGTAGAGCAAGCATACTTAAAATTTTAACATGCGTCTTACCTTACGGCCGCCACCGAGACGCGACCTGACAGATACTGTCCACAGAACGATTCAATGTTGGTACCTATGATTCATGCAGTTTAACATTACAAAGATACCAGCATACCAAAAAAATTTCCTATGAGTCAAAAAAATGTTTTCCCCCACCAATAACCCAAGAATTCAAAATTATTTACACATCAACGAAAGAAGCGCTAATTATTTTGAGAATCAGAAATGAGCATGATTGCTATAATAAGTAGAATTAGTAAAAAAAAAAAAAAAAATGATCGCCGATACCAAAGTAGCATTATGATTATTTCCCTAGGTATTTATAGGTTGGCACAAAAAATGATTTTGAATGATCCATCAGGTCCAAATCGATAAAAATTGTATTCCTATTTTTTAGTCACGTGTTTTTTTTTTGTTTTCTTCCTTAAACCCCTTATCGACGCCTACCTGGAGACTATCGAGACGCACTCCCTTCTGTCCTCGATGAGCGGATCCTTCTTTCTCAACTCCACCTTGGGCGTCGCAAAACTGAACGCCTTCTTGACGCTCTCGAAGACGCTCTGTCCGGTACTGTGGGTCTGGTCGACGACGGTAGTACTTTTGTAGACGTCTTCGCCCAGGTCACCTAAGGACCTGTACGAAGCGCCAATACCTGCCGGCATGGCGTCACCCTGGTTAGACTAGGTCCCACGATGATGATCCAGGATAACCCCCTTTGTGGATGATCAGAGCAGATGGGACGACCTGGTCTGCTCCTCGTGCTGGTCTGTACGTGGTGGTGCTGGATGACGGGGTGTGGTGCTGGGTGGCGTGGGGGTGCCCAAAGCCAATATGCCAATTCGTACGTCAACAAGGCAAACAAACGGGGAAAGAAAAAAAAAACCAAAATCAAACTGCGACGTACTCGGGGAGTCTGACTTCCTGGTGAACGTTGGCAAGGCTTTTCTTTTTCGAAAAAAAAAAATTTTTTTTTCTTTTCTAGTACCCAATCGAACACCCGGGGGGATTACGGCCAAGGGCCATTATCATTTAGGCGGAAGTGTAGCCTATACTGCGAAAATAGTAGTATCACCCTGGGATCAACCTGTTACTTTTTTACTATGAGCCAATTATCTTGTTTTCTTAATCTACCGGCAGGACTGTACCGGAAGCTACGTCATGGCGTCGTGCCAGGAATGGAAAGTGGATAAGATGATTTGAGGAAAAAGTATCTTTTTTATCCCAAAACTTTTTCTTAGGCTCTCCTGAATCGACGGGAGTTTCTAGAGTCGAGAGACATTTTTCTACTGGCTGTATATATCCGTATTCCTATGATTTTATTTAAAACTTGTTACGGACTTTTTTTCATGGATTTTCGTCTTTTTTTTTTTTTTTATTTATTTATTTTACAATGCTTCCATGGACCCCGACAAAGATACTCGTACTGATCTTGCTCTGTATCGATTTTATGAATCGCTGATCTTATATACGTTTATATGTATATTTATATTATATAATATATACAGATATATTATATATGTATATCGAGCCTTGCCAATGCACCAAGTGCATTCTCACCGAGTGTCTCACTATGCTGTAATACCTAGATGCATATGAAATCGAGATAATTACGATGCATGCACAATCGGCGAACTTCGTTACATTGAGAGTACAGTAGAAAACATGCGGGGCGACATGCCAATTGCAAAATTGTAATAAGACGCATTTCCCGCGAAAATGATGAAATTTTTTTTTTTTTTTCCGATAATTTAATCATCGTTGATAATGATGATTATTATTTTTCAAGTAATTAAAAACGATACCTGTTTATTTAAAAAATATAGTCATTTGCTATATAATTAATATGTCAATTTTATAATTTTTGGGTATATTTATGTTATCAGGCTTTGTGGGTATCAGACACCTATGCACATACATACAGACACAGAAACACGTAACATGCAAAAAAAATTAAGTGGGACTGATAAAAATTACGATGTTCCCGTGTAAATGAGTCAGTTTCGTGTTATTACCGATTTTAAGAAGGGGATAAAATTTCGAAAATACTATTTTTTTTTCACAAATGTAAAATAGCGAGAAAAATCGTTTCGTCGATCGATCGATCGACGAGGATATTGGATTTCCGTTAGAGTGTAAGATTTCAGAGGGGTTTCAAATTTCAGGGCCGTATTTTAAAGGTGACACTGTAATTGAATTGCATAAAAATTTAATGTGACGTAGTAAAGCAAAGTTATCCAACGCGTAATAAGACAAAGGCATTGGGATTGCAAGTAGTCGCGTCATAGAAACGAAAAGAATCATAGAACGTCCACATCGCGTCAATTAGTAATATTTAGGTAAAACGTAACAAGTAAAAAAACAATTACCAACGAAAACTACAGAAAATGGCCAATTTTCCCATAAAACCCAAGAGGTCAAAGTTCGTCTAATAAAAATCACCCTATGAAATGTCAGCGACAATTCCAACCTGCTCCGAGACAATGTATTGATTTTCCGTGGAAACGGGAATTGAGGTTAACGCGAGTCCATCGCGTGGAAGAACAGGGACCGTACCCATATCATTGTGAACGGAGCCCTTTAAGATGGCTTTAAGAAAAGAAAAACCGTCAGAGAATATCAAAAATGAAAAACAAAATATAAATAAAAATTTCATTACACGTATCCCAAGTGATGCTTGAAAAATTAAACGACCATCGACTGTCACGTTATTGGCTCCTGAATAGTCTGATACGTAGTAACGATCGATTCGTTGATTTTTTTTTTTTTTTTTGAAAATAGGGGGGGTGGAAATAAGTTAAAAATAAGAAAAATTCAAAGGAAATGGTCGAACAAGACAACAACGATACATGATCGCGAAACGGTTGTTCTCTTACCTTGGTGCTGGCTTGCGAGCTTTTACCGGGGATCTTTGGACTGCCGACGAACCGAAGAACAGTTGCAGCCTAACGGAACTTGCGCCACGGATACGATCGAATAAATCCCCTGCGAATTGTTCAAGCGAAGAGAGCACTCGACGTACTGGCTTCGCAATAAAGTCCGTGGGCACTGCTTAATACTATTGGTCGTCCTGAGTATCTCGTCGTGGTCAATGAGTCTGCGCGTAGCCGCTTGCGCAGTTGTCGTTCGAAATAGCCGCTGGGTGACAAAGTGCTGCCATCTGGCGTTAGCACGGAGAAGCTTGCCTCATCAAAACTTACCTTACCAACGGGGTTGCGCAAGTGTATGGTAATGATAAGTTGGCCTTAGCGAGGTCTGATGGTGCATTATTGAGAATGGGTAACTTATCGATTTTTGATAAGATTCCATCTTCTTTTATGTTTCTCGAAACTTCGAGATTCGTACCGCTACGAATAAATGGAGACACTGCTGTGGTGGATTTTGTAATTTTTGGAGGAAATTTTTTAATTCTGCACAGCATTATTCCTGATCTTCTGAAACTTTTTGATAATACATTAGATGTAATGTTAAATGGAAATTTTCCATAAAATTATAATCGTATGTGAATTCGATAAAGTAGGTTTTAATTATTTAAAATAATTAATATAAAGATTAACAATTGCAAATTCTGTTATAAACAAGCGTGAATAAAGCAATGGTGAAAAGCATGAAAAATTGTATAGTGTATATGAACGTTTCTGATGTATGACAATTTCATCGGTAAAAGGAAAAATGTAATTCGATTTAAATAATGGTTTAAAATCCGTCTCAGTAAAAATAAAAATAGATACAATCCATAGAGTTAATATTGCTATTTCTGTATAAGGTACGGAATATCAGATATCGTAACTATCGCTAATAGAAACTTAAAATAGTACAGGTCGACCGTTTTTTTACAAGAAACTTTCTTTCAGCCGTTCTTTTCAGCTGTATCGAAGTGAAGGAAAGCACCCAAAATAATCCCGTAGAGATTACCAATGTGAGGGTATCTTTATTTATGTTCGCTTAAAAGGATTTTAATACACGTCGAGCAGAGTCGGGTATAATAATTCAAAAGGACGTCTGCCATATTTTTTACAGTTACCCGACCGCTTAGCATAACCGTATATTTATAGCTGTTATGCTAGGAATCCGCATACAGAATGAATACCATATATATATAAAAATTAAACCAAGCAAAATTGCATAACAAAATTATTATAAATAATTAGTAAAATCACTTCCGAAGAAAAAAATGTTCGACATTACAAGTGGTTATTCTAAGGTCACCCGTTATATGATCCAGGTTCATCGTACCTGATATACCATCATATATAGAAGAGGTAGAAAAAAAAAAGAGTAAGAGCAAGAAGTGCATTTCTGGAGTCTGGAGTCTGGAACCTCACTCCTATACCAGAAACCCATTCCCTAATCTGACCAATACCAACCTTAAATCACGTAATAGAGCCATTCGTTTCCTATACCCTGTCGTCCTTTTAGTTTATCGACAAAACCGTTTTGATTTGTCACAAAGTGCAGCCAACTTTATTTAGCTTGAAATTCGATAGCAATACCAGTCCTTGAATTATTGTGGGGGCAATTTAAATTTCAAAATTTCAATACCTTCGAATTGCCATAATCCAAAAAGCATACATTAGTTACACCAAATAAATTCTAATATACCATATATAAATTTTCATGTTATCTCGTATCTTGGATCAAGAAAAAAAAAAAAAATAAAAAATAAACAACGCGATCACACTTCCCTGACCGTCGTAAAAGCACATTACACACACAACACATATGTGTGCCGGCACGAAACTGTATCGTAACAATTTTTTTTCTTTGTTTTTAGAATCCACAGCATCATATATTTCCAAGCATATTCATCATAAAAATGTGTATTTATGTATGGTACCGTTATGTCTGAAATATACTGTTACGAGGGCTCGTGGCCCTTTTTTACCCACCTTCGTCCCTGACCCTATAGGTAGACGCTACCTAAGATTCCAAGAAAAATGCGCAAGGCCCAGTATCGTATGAAGGAAGTCTCGTTACCCGGTGCTCATACATATATACTGTTTCCTTTTTTTTTTTTATCACTTATAACGTGACATGGGAGATATATGTTTTTTTATGAAAAAAACTCGGTTATCCGCAGAACCCCTCCCCTTCCCTCCCGCCACTACCCTCATGGCGGAATATAAAAACTTGTCACGGGACGGTATTTAGTCTGTCAGCGACCGTGACAGATCACGCCGGCTGTAAGGATGTCGGCTTATAGCAAGCCTTAGATCCACTTCCGCCTTGAAAGTTGAGGGATGCATATTATAAAATCTACCCTCAACCGTCTAGGGGTGAACCTTCAAAGCTTTATGGAAACCTTCAATGTCATGGCTATATTCATATATACATGTACAGAGTATAGGATTTGTATAGCATAAAATACGATATTGTAGAGTGAGGTAAAATAATTATTTGTATACGAAAGGTACTGAATTGAATTTATTAAAAAAAAAAAAAGTTGGATATTTTATCGATAAAACGTAGGTATGGAATTTCTTTTGAAAACTTTTACGTTTCTTATGAATCAAATTTGTTTTTTTTTCACTTTTACGATTTTTCACGTCTTATCGAGTATATAATTTTTTTCCCTGCGCAGTAACCTTTACGCTTTCACATGCAAATATCCTCGAGAGTTTTCTCCTTCCAAGAGAATATTTTAATTCGACGTATCCCGGGATTCCTCATGGTCGAGTCTTGCGACTCGAGTTGACTTGGCCGGTACTTTCGTCCAAGTACCACGAGTGCGAAGCTTGTTGCAACCGCGCTTGGCACAGGTAAAAAGTACTTGCGGAACCACTCAAAATGGTAATACGAAAGTTCAAAGGGCGTCGGAGCTGTTTGTGCCGGGATGCTGATTCGAGTCTAGGCGTTCTCGTATCATCGAGACTTTCGAGATTCCTGATGTACACAGAGGTCAGGCTAGGTTACAACTATATGAAATAGCAAACAATTTGCAAATTTTGAAAACAGCACAAAGTTGTCGCCCAAAAGATTTTTAACTCGAAATAAAATTTTGTTTGCACTTTTGAGAGAATAAAAATTTTTTTTTTAAATTTCTTAATAATGCACATAGGACTGGGAGGAGGTAGCGTAATAAAATCAGTAGACTAAGAGCAATTTGTGTTCAAAGAAGCAGATCTTAAATAAATTGCTAAGGGCGGTAAAAAATGTTCAAAGATTTTGTCCTATGGGGATTTTTGATATAAGAGAATCTTTGATTTATCCTGAATAGGGTATAGGAACTACCTTATACTCTATTACCGTCTATAGAGAGTCGATGGATCTGTGTCCTTTTTTCTTTTTCCTTATTCGTACGGCTCTCTAACGACCCTGAATAAATAAATAAATAAGCGAGTCTAAAGGGAGGCACGAGAGCGCTCTTTGAGAGTCCTCCTTCGTCCTGGACCACTTGGTGAATTTTCCTTTCCTCCTATTTCGCCCTCCTCTCTTCTGTAGGCCGTTCTCCTTTTCCTTTCTTCCTTCCCTTCGTCCTCTCCAGGGGACCGTGAACGAGATTTCGGTGAGTACCCCTTTCAAGAGTACAGATCCTGGCCGCGAGGACCCTCTCCAGATAGGCGACTAACGTATTTCTCCTCTTTCTTTCTTTCTTCCTTTTCTCTTTCTTTTTACCAGTACCAGAGTCCTGGAGCTCTCTTGGATTCACCGGCTGATAAAAAATACAGGAACGAGTCACTGGGGCGTGCTTCGATCCGGGAAAGAAAAGCTCGCACGAATTCGCACTATACTGGCAGCACAGAGAGAAGCAGCCGAAGTCTCTATCTATCAAGAGACTTTTTCTCTCTTTCTAACAGCCTTTATACTGCCACTCGAATATCTTTTTTTTTTTCCTCTTGTCTTGATATTTTTTTTCTTTTCCCCCTTTATTGCACTTCGCCAGCGGCAACCGATGCAATGTGAAACTTCACGTAATCGCCATTCGTATCCTCGTCCGAGAAACCAAGATAAATATTACATCCCGGCAGACACGTACGAGACAGTGTGGTAAATTGTGTATTAATATTAAACTCGCGATGCCGCATAGCGTCGCGACGCCGTGGAGTCCTTGGATACACTTGTGTATATGCATATATATATATATATATATATATATATATATATATAACAGAAGAAACGAACGACAGAAAAATAGGATATAAGAAATTTTTTGGAAAAATATCAGAAAAAAGTATGGAAAGATATGGCGTCAAAGAAGTAACGAAGAGTTTCTAAAGCGACGTCCACAATGGCGTCGCGTCTATTCAAGTGAAAGAGAAAAAAAAAAGTGCTTCCGTATAATATCGAAGGAGCTCTTATATCTTGTCCCTATAATTCAGGGGTGTATCTCGATGTTAGATTCCAGGGGTGCAAACCCTTAGATAAGGGTGCACACACCTTGGCACAAAATTGAAAGTCCCACTGCGCCAGGGCTTTTCCGTAGAATGTATGAATCGGTAAACGCTACAGGGTTTTGGGGGGTTGTAATGTCCGTGGGGGGGGGGGGGTCGAAGGGTGGCAGAAAATTCCGACTGGTATTTCCGTAAACTTTTCTCACGGTTGTACAACACCTGATACCCTCTTCCATATATGTGTACGGGGCGGCTCCTGCAATTTCTTCGCGAAACAAGAAGATACAAGGGTTTCCGTCGATAAAGTATTCAGTTGGACCCGGCTTAACGTACCTGTCGGTAAAACAGAGCGGCTGGTACAAGACACGAGCGTGTAGCTTCAGAATAACAGATCGTAATTCCAGAGCTGTTGGGTTTCTGACCGTCTGGTTGGCGCACAGCCCCGTGTAGAGGGGTCAGGGTCGAAGGGGCTGGTTGCTTTCTAATGGAGACAAATTTCACGCTCTGACGGTACTAGTACGTATCTATAATCATTCTGAGCTTTTAGCCCAGGTTTGTATATATATATATATATATAATACCTGGTATGCTTGTCGTACAGAAGATTCAGCAGGTATAACCCTAACCTTAAAGCTCATCCAAGTCAACAGTTAAGTTTATCGCTCCTAAAAAACAACCCTAAGGGAAGAATTTAAACGGGATTTTATTATTGATTAGTCGAGAAATATGGGACGAAAGTAAAAGAGAAGTGCTGCATACTCGGAAGGGTGGTGGGTGGGTACAGTAGGGTTGGAAAATTTATAAAAGGCGAAAAAGGGTTGAAATGTCGATTTTCTGGTATCCATAAGCAAATGGAAGCTTGTAATGGGGTGTGTATGTGTGTCTAACCTCAACTGATAAATCGCGAGCGTTTAAATCATGCGTTTTACCTATAAATTATTCATTCGAATGAGTTAAGCGATTCCAAGAGGCCAAACTAGGGTGATACCGAGCATAAAGTTGTCTACCCTGGTAGGTAAGGGTGTATCGTATAGTTGAGATAAGTTGGCACCACTACCAACCCCATCTGAACCGGAGTCACAAGTCCTGGGTATGTAGGAGGGACCTGGTGGAAATCCTTCTGGCAAACTTCGGAATTTGTACGCACAATTATGTAAATGCATTGAATTTTATACGCCCCACTTTATGTATATACGAAGCAGCCTGGATTCAACTTGCGACCCTTAACGATACAGAGAGAGCTTAGACTGTGAGAAACTCACCCCTATTCGTACAATCTTGACAAATTGAGAAGATACCTGAAAACGTGGACAATGCCCAAAATTGGTGTTACCAACCCAAAATGTTGATCAGGTACAGCATTCGTCTGTCGCGTTATCTTGGTCATCGGTACTTTTTCTTGAGCTAGCACCGCCGCAGCTTTCGACTAAAAGCGAGTAAAGCTCCAATATTTTAATTAGTGACCTTAATTAGCTCTTAAATACCTTCTAACTTTGTAACAGATTTTATTTCCATCTTCCACTATTTCGGTTTTAGCTTTATTGACGTTCATGATACTCTTTGGTCGGACCCAATTGACCCCAAGTCTGACCTAATCATCTTACCTGACCTGAGGGGGCGTAAAGCGAAGGCATCAAAAATCCAACCCTTATCGTCGTTTGCACGATGGTCGAAAAGCGCGGGGTAGTTTCGCGTTGCTAAAGTGACCGGTCAGTTTCAGAGTTGAGGAAGTGGGCGGAAGTTCGATGGCTGGGGTAAAAAGGGAAGTTGGGTCGGGGTAAGGTATCTTTAAAATACATGACCCGGAGTGCGAGTGGTTTTTACTCCTGGGGATACCTTCCTCGTGAAAGGGGTGGAGAGGGTAGGGTCATGAAAAAATTAAAGAACTCAATAAATTCATGTACCATTCGAGTGGGGATGGGTAACCACGTGAGTCAGTCAATTCATCTGAGGTCCAGGATGCTGTGTCGACGGGGTTGGCAAGAGAGGATGAACTCTTCAAAAGAATCAAAAGCTCTAGTGGTCCAACTTCATACGGTTCTAGGTTGCTCGACCAGCCACCCCATCGAGGCTCCAAGCCCCAACTGAATTTAAAGCTCCTCGAATTTTCGCCAGAAATAAATGGCTATATATCTCAACCTGAATTTCGGGGGTGAGTTCTGTTGGTTAACTTTCCTCAGGCAGGGGTAGAGGGTGACTTTGGTATGAAACCACCCTAAAAACGTGTAGGATAAATTACCCAACCCCTTGCTCGCAGACGATGCGTCGATCAGATCTTGGGGTTAGCGTCGATCTGGTCGTTAAATGTTTACTCAGCCAAGGGGGTGTATCGATACCCAGCGGGAAATTGTCTTTCATCCCTTAAAATCATACATGGGCTAGAGAAAGATGCTGGAGGTTTTCGAGGACGCTTCGTGTAATGGGTAAAGATCAGCAGAACACTCGTCTTCCCGTTAACTGGTCTTGTCCTTGGGGACGTCGTTCAAGAGTTACCAGGGTGGCTTTATATTAAGTCGTATGTATGTACAGTCGTATAGGGGTGGATGATGAAAAAGAGAAAGAGAGAGCAAAAGGAAAGAGCTTCAGTTTGCATCTAGGTTTATCTCTTTAACATTCTTGAGTACAAAAATTCTTTTTTTGGAACTACAAACTCTTTTTTCTCTCTCTTTCTTTTTATATTTTGACTTTTCTCTCTCTCCGTACGTTTCTTCTGCGTTTTATGACTGTGAATGGAATGCACGTGCACCGTGAACTTTTTATGCGCTTCGTCCACGCTCCAGGAACTTCATAAAAACCTCGTAGTGTACGCGAGGATCCTGGAAAACGAGTTTAGCTATTTTTTTTTTATTTTTTTTTTTCACTATAAAACGTAGTTTGGGTAGTTCGTTAAATTCTGTCGAAATTTCTCACGATGATAATTTCCAATTTCGTTTTATGGGTACCAACCTTGAACCATCCCTTATGACAATTTTCGGAGTTTCAAGGACGAAGTTGCCGTCTTGGAACGTGACACTGGTACCGCGAAACAGAACGACGATTTCCGTGTCTGATTTCGTTTCCGGTTTCGTGTGAGTCTGAGCGGAAGTCGTCGACATGGAAATGCCGTCGTTGGGTAACGTATATTCTGATTCAACGCTCCAGATTTTTGGTTTAGCACTGTTCACTCGCATTTTCAAAAATTATGTTTTTAACAAATTATAATCTTGATTTCAATTTTTTTTACGCACAAAAAATTACTTAAGCCTGATACACAATTCGTAATACGGAATAATACGAGATCCACCTGATCGCTTGTTATTCGCTCGATGACTGAACTGTTAATGGCACTAACAATCAATGGGAACGTCAATCCACAAATGCTTGCTTCTATTAAATCCAATATGGCGACAACGAATGCAATTCGAATTATTCGCGTTACGGTGTGATGCACGCAAATGGGTACGTATCGTCCACAGGCACGCCTTAAAAGCTGGTTTTCAAAAGACTCGAGTCGTTCCGCTAGGCCAACATGAGGATCGTCCCGATGATCATGAAAATTGCTGTTAGTCGAACAATAATAAAAATAAAGAGATCAATTATTTTTTATTACGGTTACAATACGATTACCATACGATAATTAAATGAATTCATCAAGCTTCATCCCCATGACAGTAGATGCATTATTTATGGGTTTCGCATATGTTAGTTAAAAAAATTTTCCTACTCACTAAACGAAAGATTGCGATAATTTTTTTTCCAGCACTCAAAAATGTCTCGTCTGCTTGACGTTAACGCACATATGAACGGGACTTGTCTAGCGAAAATGGAAATGTCGAAACTACCCTTAACGAGAGTCTCGTTCTTGTGCCTCACTTACCGGCTCGTCGACGTCCCGGGTTCTCGAATTAATTGCGTTACGGAAGGGAGAAAAGAGCAGAGGGAGTAAAGGAAGGAGAGGGGAAGTAAAATTCCAAAAAAAAAAATAAAAAAATAAAATAAAAAGATATAGGGGTGTAGATGGGTAAAGGAGGAATTGAACGTCGCCAGAATTTGCAGTGCTGAAAATTAAGCCCCGTCGGGGATTAGAGTTTGCGAATTTTTGTCGTTTTCAAGAAATGACCGAGAGGGACGTTAGAGAAGCGAGAGAAAAAGAAAAGGAAGAGAATAAAATAAAAGGCATAGAAAAAAAGATAGAGACAATGGGTGGATAGTCAAGGGTATGACGTTTACGATGATACTGGTAGCGCGCGTAGTGGCAATAGCGAGAACTATCGTTATCTCGAAACGAGAAAAGATTTAAAATACTCGACGTCGACGTAGGCGTCGGCGTCGTGCGCTATCGTCGTGTTATATCTGCCCGAGGAAATTGCGAATTTCGACGCTTATGCAGGCCGTAAAGGCACGTGGGTTTTACTGCGCGAAAATATCTATTGAAATGCACTGTACGTAGCGAGAACACTGCCAGGCAGACTTTGAAAGAGAGTATAAAACGTCAGAGGCATAAAGTACGCAATGATGAATGTGCGGGGATGGGACTGGGGCATGAGTAAGGGTTAGGGGGATGCTGTGAATTTATTCTATTGTCTCTGTGTGCTTTGCAGGGCTGTATTACTTCACATGGGATCAAGAAAAATGGGTTCTTTAAAATCATTTTTTTTCTGGTTACATTATCCCAGATATGATATAGATCCGGCTTAAAAAATATATACCAAGAAAATTGTTGAAGAAAATTATCAAGATTTTTTGGGATATTCAAAATTAATTTAAGCAATGACAATAGAAAATTTTTGGAATTTTTGGTACGAATCGATCAGTTAAAAAATTCTGCAACAAAGTTTTATGCTGCTACCGAATATAGTAGCTCCAGCCCTGATTCTTCGTTCGCGTGTGTACGCACCTTAAGGGATAAGAAATAAACCTGCTATTCCTCGAGCAATACCGGTTATGGGTATTCTTACTATTCCATAAGCCTCCCAGCAGTTTATATTATTCGCACATGCAGAACTACAGCAAGAAATTTCTTTGGGCATAGAAGAAGTAAATAAAAAAAGTTTAATCCACACTCCCTGCATCTAGGACAAGAAGTTATGGATCCCAAATGATTTTAAACCGAGAGCATTTAATCCAGGCGCCTTTCGGTAATCATAGACATGAATAGTTAAATATTACAGCACAGCAGGCCAATGTGAAAATTCAAGATGGCCGCTTCGATCATAAATAATTAATAACTACCGGGCAAGTCCGAAACGCACGAAATTCTCTGTAAATTACTAATTTATAGTGCATTTAGCATAACTTCCCTCTGTAGAACATACAGGTGAATTCGCATATCGATGCCATAGCCGAGTAGTTTCGGTTGCCGCTGTCTACACAGAGATGGCGGTACCATACGCGGCAGTTGAAGCAAAGACGAAGGCCTGGCCACCATCGTTGTTTTTTGTCGACTCGCAATACATGCACACCAAGTGAAACGTACTGTGTGAACCAGTGATATGTGCTGTGTGTGAAATTCATATGTTCTCGAAGGACTCTGTATATGTGCCCGTAAGTTACCAGGATCCTGGAGATACGTAAGTACGCATTTAATACTGTTACCTCGTCCTTTTCCTTTCTTTCTCTATACCTAACCTATGTTACGCTCTGCATACAGTCTTGCTCTTGTTGTTGCTTTATGCTATTGCTTTTGCTGTTGTTGCTTCAGCTAATATATCAGAAAGCCTGAAACTCTGAGCACTCGGAGTGGAAACTTTCGGCGTAGCAACAAGAACTATAAAGCCAAGTTGAATTCTTGTTTTAGTATCAGCTGTGCCAAAGGTATTGAAGTATTTCTTTTTGAAAATTAATATTTTTCTTAGCTTCCTTGCCCTGGGCTCTTTCCTCTCCTTCTACCGTGTAATGCTGCATTTTTAATATGGCACACGTAGGCTCGATTTTTCTTTTGACGGAAGTAAATTTTAAATATTAAATATCCAAAAAATGTTCTTCATCTAGATTCATTCTTTTCCCTTTTTTCTCATGCAGCTTGGTATCACTGTGATTTATGGAATCGCGCGTTTATATATTAAACGGGGAATCGGTGTCGGCGCCCCACGTGGTTACGATCAAAATATTGTTGGTTTAATGGATACTCTGTGTTAGCACGTACATGACCGGGTTTATGTTACATGCTTGGATCACGTATGGCGAGCACGTATGGCGAGTAGACAAGTTTTTAAAAGTATTCATATTTATGAACGAGATTGCTTCGAAACAGCTGGACACCTTGTATACTACGTATTCCACTTAGTAACAGTGTTACAGCACGTGATACGTCATACAGAAAAAAAATATATATTAATTCACATTGTCACCATAACCGCATATAACTGCAGCCTTGTCAATGATTAAATTTATACGCTATTAATTCTGAATATTTGAACAGTAAAAACGAGCTGCGAATATTTTGAAATCGATATAATAAAATATACCTACGACAATTGTGACGTGAAAAAAAAATAGATGACGGCAAATTTCAATACAGTGTCTAACGAGATGTCATTATTTTCGTAAAAATTCGTCGCTCAGACAGTTGTATATTTGACAGCGTTATAACTTGATCTTAGTTGCATCAAGGTATCTTGATCCTAGACATACATATTCCACTCAGTGACGCTTTAGTCAGTCTAGTTCCTCTTCTAACTCCAGCCCCAACTGAGTTTCACTATTAATTAGACCGACTGAACTTCCCTTGTCTCCATCTACCGGTGAAACTGGAAGACTCCTAATTACCAGGAAAGTTACACCTCCCGAGTCCCAGATCCGATCCGTGCGACAGCCACGAGCCGTCAATTATTAATGCATTAAGGTAACCAGGTTTGGCAGGTATGAAAAAAAAATTTTTTCAACCAAATTTACATCCGCATCCGTAACGCTCTGTACTACCAGCATAATGCAATATTAATGATTCATCGACGTCCAATTTGTTTAGTATCAAAAAAATTTTCCACCAATTTCACTTTTACACTCGTAACGCACTGCGGTACCTAATCCAATGTAATATTTTTTTTTACGCAGGCCATTCCACCAGATCCAATCGAGGATCCAGGTTACGTCCTGTACCTAACCTCAATCTAAGAGTAAAGCCGGAAATGGAATTTATTTGAGCAGACCTGGAAGGATGTTTTACAACTGGTAGCCACTCGGTGGGATTTACGCGAATCAATGCGGAAGGTACCATAAATACAGTCCCTTTACGGACGCCGATAGATAGGAACAGGAAAGAGATGCCCCCAGGCACTGGCACTGGTCCACGTCATGCCCCATACCCGGAAACTGCACTCTTCTGCTTTTCTGGTAGTCTCGGCCGATCTGGTAGAGGCTTCTGGTAACATTTTCCTACCCTGTATATATGTATATGTATGTACATACTTGGTAGCTACCCCTGGTGGGGATCCTCTTTATGGCGCTTCTGCGATGGCCAAACTTTATAGGTCCTGGTCTAGTTCTTACTGGCTTAACTGTACGTAAACATAGGAGTTTACTTGAATATACCATAGCCAATGGATATCGATGGTTGCTCTGACGCAGGAGGGGGTGGAAGTTCGAATTAAGAGCATCTATTGGGTTAAGGGTGAGAGAGAGAGAGAAAAAAATTGACTGTACCCTTAGCGAAGTTGCTTCGCAACTTATCGACCTTCTCAGCAATTCTACGACCCTTCACTCCATCGTGATAATATCGAATTGCTGATCGGGGTGGCTGTGGGATACGGTATACGTTTCTCTAACCCTTCTTTGTGATAATATAGTGGTAGCATATGTGCGTAGTTTGAGGGTAGTTTTTTTGCGATAGTGGGAAACGCGCGGAGGGGCGATAAAAAAAAGTTGATGCTTTCCGCCACGTCAGAGGGTGGGTGATGGTAAAAATTAGTGGCTCTTCGAGGGATGAATTTCAAGATTGTGCGTTTTCTATAATGTTCCGGAGGGTCGGGAGTGATTTTTATTATTTACTGAAATCATATTTTTCTCGTCATAATCGTTTTGGATTCCTGAAATGGGTGCGATCAAAGGACGAAGGGATTTTTCTTTTAATTCTTTCCTCCTTCTCAGACTTTATTTTAGTCGCGGCATTCGCTTGTCCTTTACCGTCTATCCTTTTCCTCGGCTCTTTCCAAAGTGTCCTTCGCAGATCCTTTTATTCCGGGAATCGTATTTTATTCTTTAATCCTTTCTGCCGCGGGAAGAACTTTTCACACGTTTTACAACCCCTAAATTCTTTCTTGGCCATAATAACTGTCACCCTCACCTTCGTATAAGTGAGTGCTAGGAAAACCAGGAGCAGTTCGCTGATTTAATCTTGATTCTTTCTCTCTCTCTCTTTTCTTTTCTCTTAGCATTCAAGAGAAGGCGATTGTGCGAGTCGAGGGAGTGGTTGGGTGAGAAAGGGCGATTCAAAAATACGTATTACCTTAATATCTGCAAGGTTGGTATAACAACCTTGCATTTGATTTAAAAAAGAAAACAGTGTAATTTTTGCAAATTTCTTTTCGCTCTTGATATATTTTCAAAAATAGTTCAAATTCACATTTTTTTTTTTTTTTTTGTTAGATTCCAGAGACTGTTCTAAACTTTCTTTGCAGCCTTAACGATTTAATTGCTCAGCGTGAAGTTAATACATTTCCTAAGATGGCAGCAGATGCTCCGTACTTCATTACTTAAAACGAAGTGGCTCTATTCGGTAATAACAAATTTCCAAGAACAATAACGCCAGCAATCCTGCAAAAGTCTATTATCGCTTGCAGGCTTTCCCAAGGATGTAGACAAACTTAAAGTTCAAAATTTCAGAACTCAAGACTTCCGGAGAACGAGGAGCATCTCCGTTCCTTTTACAAAGGAACCAAGAAATCCAAACTAGGCAGGCTAAATATTAAATATAAAATGAAAACATGAAAAAATATTCTGTCTTTCGCAAAACGATTTTCCTCCACGATATCGTTGGGCCACCGCGATCTTCTCGGTCATAAATTCTTAAGGGCGGACTAAGGCAGACGCAGCTGGCTCCACCTCAGCGCCGGCCGTTTCCGTGATGAACTAATACATAAGTAAAACCCCACCTAAGCTCGTAAAGCCTCGACATATGCTACCCGGTGTATCATTTGTTTGGATACAGAAGCTTTTTCGAATTTTCTTTTCTTACCCATCCTCTCGATCCCCATTCACGTTTTTTTTGTATCTCTTTTCTCATCCCCACCCATCACTACTCAGATACGTTTCGCAGGATTTCGTTAATCGACAAGCATTACGGACGACAGATCCGCTAGGTGTCGGTAGTGCGGGAAATTCAAATCGCATTTGTTCACTGACCATAAAGACGTTAAACAGCAACCTCCGGTTCCGTGATTCCAGACATGAGTAGGGAGATGAACTCTACCGTTTTAGGCGATTCCAAAATCATAGCGCTAAATTCTAAAGGCGAGTCTGAAAGTAGGATTTTGTGATCATCGCCTCCGTTGATAATGCCTAACCTGTTGTAGCTGAGCTAAACGTGAACACGAACATGTAGTTTGACGGGCAGTGGTTTTCCAGTACTCACTGCTGGTCCCTAAAACAACCCTCAGAACGAGACCAGAAATGATAGAATTTCTCAGTCGACTCTAAAAAAAGGTTTCTGAACATACCCCAAGGAGTCTGGTTTTCCGAGTTCATCCGTCTAGTATGACTGACGTGATTATAGCTCATTGTAAATACTGCAAACAATATTGGATACTTCTCAGATACATTAATGAAAAAAGAGACACGGCGATTGTTTGCACCACTTGCATGCTGTATGTTATATGCGCTACCACTCTAAACTTTTCATTTTCCAAAATACATTTTAAAAACTTAGTTTTCAAGAATATACTAGGAGGAGAGAGATGGAGACGTAGGAAGGAATTGGAGATTCGAAAATTGAGTAGAAACGTTTGGTTGCAGCAGACAGAGAAGATTGTTGACGGAGGTGATGACCACAAAATCGTGCATCCAGACTCCCTGCTACGATTCAGCGCCATAATTATGGTATCGCCTAAAATCGTAGCGTTGCGCATCTCCCTTCTGATCTCTGGTGATACCTACAGCATCGTAAATGGTTCTCGTAATAGCCGTGACATTTTCCAGTCGAAAATCACTGCGCGTTACGTTTTAAATACTCGTGGCTCATCCCATAGAGGTTATGAAGGCAAACGACGATTTCTCAGCTCGTTTTCATCCACGTCACCTATCGCTGTAGCTATACTGCTAAACGGGAAATCTATATGATCTAGTCATCTTCCACGAAGCTCCATATAACCCCAGGGGCCCAATTCAATCGGCTGTGATTGTTGCTCTGCCTCCCCAATCCAACTAAAGCTACAGCCAATCCGGAGGCTGGATTCTTGATCTGGCAGCTCCCTTCCTCCCTCCCCCTATATCCATCGCGAACGTCCCGGTATCAAACGATGATTGCATCGTGAGACTAGCCCGCCGGGATCCAGGTCACGTTCAAAATCCTCTAATGCAGCTACTGCCAACTTATAGGCAGACAATCATCTATGTACTTATGTCTGTGTGAGTACATAGCTAAGCACATAGTCGAGTGTACCATACTTGTCAAAAGAGTAAAAAAAAATGAAAGAAAAAAAAATTCATCTCAAATTCTGTATTAAGAAACTAAAAAAACAAAAACGGTTACCCGAAATTCCAATCTCGATCATGAGATAACATTGGGAATTTTATCGGTTAAGTAATAGGGGTTGAAGGGTGGATACGATGGATATCGATGTTGGCAGGCTTGAATCGGTGCTGATGATTACAAAGCAATAACTGTAGTGCGTAAGGGGAGAGTTTCTTTTGAGGATTGAGCGCTTGGATGAGACTTAGGGGGGTAGTGAGGAGGGTGGAAAGAGAGACAGAGCGAAGGGGGATGTAAACATAAAGATTTGCGAGAAAACATTCAGTTTTATCGTCCCAGTAAAAATTCAAGAGAATTTCGAATAACGAACCGCCCCTCTTCGTCTAGTTCGCTAGGTGTCCGCTTGGCGGCGGTGAAAAAATGAGCGCCCCTGTATTCCGTAATGTCTTACATTTAAATCCGGGGAATCCCCCGAGGCATTCCTAACTCAGTTTAAACTGAAAGGTTACTACCCCCGAACCTCTTGTCGCTCTTACTCGCGATACGTATCCGCGCTATATGTTTTAAGGGTTGGGTTAGGTTAGGCACGAGTCAAGAACGTACCGTGATGTTCCAGGTGAAATTCTATATAATCGCGCGATGTAAACTCGCTTAAGGTGCGAAGCAATCTCTCGAGCGAATCTAAAGTGTACACATGCAACCCCCCATTGGTCTTTACCTTGCCACCCCCGTGTCAGAGTTCACGTCCGGATACGCGCGAGACATCTTCCTACCCCTATGACGTCTACCCATCCGTTGGTAATATCGTCGCGTGCGTGTGTACCAGCCCTCCTTTCCACCTCAAAAGCGCGAAATTATACATATTTAATATCCTACCATCCGGAGGGATTCCAACCCCTTTCCTCTCCCTTTTACCATCCTCCTCCCTTCCTTCGGCTCTTCTTCTTCTGCCGCTTCGCCAATCCCCACATCCGTAAAGGAGCGCCTTCACGCCCGACCACTTTGCTACCGGATGCGTGGTGTACGCTAAGGGATGAAAAATACCGGTTTCAATTGGTTACGTCCTCCAACCCCAAAAACACAAGAGAAGCCGGTAACCCCTAAAACGAAATCTAACAATTCAACGTCTATCGTGTCACGTAAGTTTACAACCCCTACCCACCAACCCCCTCGTAGCCCTGCCACCCTCAATACCAGTTGCCTCTTCGTTCACACCCTTGTACCGTAGGTGGCCGACTAACTTAAACATCCATCCGACACGAAAGGTCCAAAACCACCCCTAGGATACTACTCGGGTGAAGAACTTAATAGGTGGTAAAACTGAAGTCATTTTCATCCCCTGTATATTCAACTTTTTTTTTGTTCAATCCATACACCCACCCTTACCGCTCGCGGGAGAAAATTTCTTCAGCCACCGGAACCATCAGACCAGCAGCTCTTCTCATTTCCGGTAACAGCAACGAGACTATACGTATATATATATACCTTACAAGATTTTCTTATGCTACAGTACCATGTAGTACATTGTGTACGCAGCTTCATTGGCTCCCCCCATATCCGGGACCATTACCAGACAGATTTTTCCAATCTAAAATTTGCCCCGTTTCTCTTCTTATGCGTTCCGCAAACGGTTTCCGGTTAGTCCGAACTAACCTAACCCAACCTGACCTGACCCAACCTAACCACGCTCCTTCCTACGATCCTACGGCTCTCTACCAAGCGTGCTCTATCTACGTGTAATCTCACGATACCGCACGGCATATCTATGTAGGTACACGTATATACCGACGTACTTTCTTGGTGTCATCGACATTGGGGTCGTTTTCTCCACCCTCTAACCTCACTGGCTTCAACCCTCTCGCCAGACGAGGGTTCAAGCTCCACTCTTGCGTTTTTATCAGTACAGTCGGCAGACGCTTTGCCAACGACGACAGGACAGCTAATTGCCTCTATTATCCTGGCCATTGTTGTTCCCTCTATGCTTTTCTTTGTCTTTCTTTATTTGCCTTTATTATACTTTTTTTTCTCTCTCTCTCCCGCTCCAGTTTACCTTCAGATATTCATACTGCCTATGAACTTCAATAGGGTTTTCGGACTCGCCGTTTGTCGACGACAATCAATTACGTAACAGTCTGAACGAATGTGACGTTTAAGAGTTGTTTGACAGTTTGAACGTTTTTTTTTGGCGCGAAATATAATTGAATTTTGAAAAGTAACAAGTGCGATCGGTATTTCGTCCTCTTTCCTTTGATACTGTTTATCGTGGAATCTGCCGTTTGTGTGTATTGTCTTTTGTCAGTAATGCCAACAGTGTACCGGTCAGTGACAGAAAGTTGTCGGTATTTTATTGTAAGGTGTATACATTGTGGATATATATATATTTGTATATGAATATATACGTACCGATTGGCTCGCGTCAACGATTTACTCCGATCAAAGGATTTCTACCTCATTTAACCCAGTTTCACTCTTACGCCTGTCTTTCTCTTGGATTACTTACTATCTCGGAGCTCTCTATTCTTTGAATGGGCAAAACGCCTCTCGCGATACATAAAATACAACGACCGTTCTTATCCGGTGAGGATTCTTTTTCACTTTTATTCTTATATTTTTTTTTATTTTTTATTTTTGGTTTCCCTACTCATTTCATTCTGCATTTAAATATCGCAATTCCACTTGTGATACGTCGAGCACTCTAGGGACTTTTATGAAATCATCATAGGGAATTTTGCGTGTGGTTGGAAAAATCATTTTTCGAACAAGGCTGCATCAATAATTAAACGATAATTATACACGTCTTATACGATCCGTACGGTATAAAGTTTTCATTGCTACAGAGACGTCATAAATATTTCAAGATCAAATTGTATCCCAACGCACAACATTAAATATAACGAGAGATCAGCGACATCTCTAACAAACCGTCTACTAGCCCTAAGGGAAACACTAACAAGAATATTTATTGGTCAAAGAACAACAAAGAAGGAAAGGAGTCAGGAAGCACTTAGGCCACCAGGCGCAGCATCCTGGGGGAATGATTAATCAGGAAGTAAGTGCACGGGAATCTAAGGAACTTGCCATGAACAAAGAGTATCGCCTAAACACATGGTAGAATCTTTACGCTACACATATATATGTATATATATATATATTCTATGTACATTACAAGTCTATGTGCAGCTATGACGTAACACCCTTCATCTTACTCTCTCTCGCTCTCTCTACATAATGTGATAATTTTGTTAGCCCTCGTACTACTCGTGTACTCAGAGTACCAGTCAGGCATAATCATTCAAATTTTAAGCTCCTATTGTCAAAAAGATCCGATAGAGGGAAAACCTTTCCCCTGACTTAACATAAATAATTTCCAATGGGTTACTAAATGCTTTTCGCAAGTACATCTGATGTATTATAGAGTCAGCTTCAGAATTCAAATTAAGTTCATTTCTTCACCGTACTATGGAGCGGGATTTATATCCCAAAAGATAACGCAATTCGAATTTAAATTCAAAAAAGTATGTTTCCTTTACTTACCGCCCCCCTCCCCCTGAGCATTAATATACATTTGTCTGAATTAACCACTAATTCACTCGACTTGAGAAAGTCGAGTCACTTGCACTCATAAGGAACGTAGGAAACTGCATTACCGACAACGTTACAATATATATCTATATACACGGTGAATATATGTCGTGGGTCAGGCATCCTCGGAGCCAAGTCTTACGGCGTGATTATTAATGCATGTCAAAATGAATATAAACATCGGTTCATCCGCTTTGGGGATTCGTAACTTGGGCGAGTTTCTAAGCCCCGTCGACACTCGTGCGATAATACCGTGAGGATGATAGGGGTGGAAGTGGGTGGTATCGCGGAGGCGGAGAGAGTGATACTTTACCCCATGTTCTCTCTATGGGCTGTCGGTACACATGGTACACTTGAAAATGTTAGTACTGTTATTTCACTATATTCAGCACGGGATAAAGGCGGGTATCGATCGTCGCTGCGTTGAAAACGCTAAGAGCTGTGACAGGGGTGAATGATGGGATCTTGTGAAACGATATGAAACCGTAGTGCGATCGAGTGGTGGCCTTGGGCGAAAATTAGTGTGGGAAGCCGTTCTTCTTTTGGGGGGATTGGAAGGTGGGGAAATTGATAAAGGGGGGCGGGTGGGGTGGAGGTGGATGGGATTGAGATATTTGGTGAGGGTTGGAAAAAAATTTGATCTTTCGATCGATTATTTTGGGTTTTAGGATTTTTCAAAATTTTTTGTATACTTTCTTACTTCGTCGGGAAAATTATTTGTTTGTTTTGCATCAGTTTGTTTTATGTTTCTTGAGTTTCGCAATGGAACGAATATCTGCTGATTTGGCAGGGGTGTTTGCAATCTGCTGGAGTTTTAAGGGAGTTTCGGAGGATAGCAAAATTTGTTTTGAATCTTTTTTTTTTTTTTTTGAAAATAATTGCCCTCTCACGTTATGCCCAATTGATTTTAGCAATATTTCTAGCAGTGTAATCGGAATAGTGGAATTGATAATTTATCCATTCGGTTTAGTATTGATTTACTCATGCTGAAATTGACTGTGTAAAGAAATTTTGGAATTTAGGGGACTATTTTGTATTCGGAGTCACGGAAAGCTGGCCCTTGCAAAATATATTTTGTATCTACGTTCATTATAGGTATGAGCATATAGAAATATGTGCGCATTGAAGGATAAGAGGATTGCGTTGAGGCTTTGAGGGTTTTTCGGAAATTGTTCATTAATTTGGATGTCAATTTTAACAAAGAGGATTACACGATGCTTATTAGCGTCCTTTACCAACGAACCATTTCACAGTGTATTTAATATTACCGCTAATTAACCCCTCATAATACAGCATAGTCATATTTTTGTCGAAACAAAAAATTTCTTGGTACTATATTAATTTCAAAAAAACGTATGACGTAACCCATTGCACGCTACGCAGAAAGAAATGGCATAGGAAACAAAAAAGAACAAAGATGTAATTCATCCAAAACGAGGCAGCAGTAACGATACCAAAAACAACAAGAAAAAAATATTAACAATTTTCCAGGAAATCCCGAACCAGCATTTTTCTTTTTCAATTATTTGTTCTGCCTTAATTTTCACCTGCCCCCGTACACGCGGTAGATGGAAAATTAGCAATTGCTACGAAGGCGGCTGAAATCGAGGACACCGGAGATAAAAAGAAATATTGAAAAATCGTTAAAAAAAAATAATTTCACGGGAGAATAGTCGCTGTTGATATTTTTCGAAAAATAAATATAAAAAAAAAAGGCGGATCTCATTTCCCTTAGGACTCACTCCACTCTGCAGTGCCTATGCTCACGAGCATAAAAGATCTTGGAACCGGATATGCCTCTAATTACCATATTAGATATTCGTGTATCAAAGTTCGTGAAATTAATCAAGCATAAATTTGATTACGTTATATTCCGCCATTAATTAAAATCTATATACACCTATAATAATAGTAGTAACGCCGGTACTACCCTTGTTAGGGTTTCTGCTACTGTTATCATTATTACGTACCTTTATCAGTTGCGCATACTCTATTCATCCATTTCCTATCTTCGCAATGGAGTCTGGGTAATATTACTTGACCGACTAAGGAGTCATTACTCTTGGAAGATGGACTTTCGACTCATCACCATAAACCGGAAATCGTATTACGGTCCTGAGAATTCATCGGACGACTACGGGAGATTCAAGATGTCCGCCGGATAGTAACTCACGGTCCCGATCTACCACTTGTAAATTGACCTTAATGGACTTTCGCGTCACCCATTGGAGATTCCCGACTTGAGCGTCAAACTACTTCCGGTACCTATCGATCTCCGTTATTATGCCGTTCGAGTTTTGAGTTAGAAGTGCTTTCGAAAGTTCGATATACAGTGGGGGGTGGAATTATTTTAATCTTAAGGGTGATTTTTTTCTTCACCATTTTTGCAATTGGGATCACGGTGAATTTGATGGGGACTATTTTTATGAGGGATGAGGGTGGAGGTAGCGCAGTTTTTGGAAACAAAAATTTTTTTCTACTTTTTGACCATATTAGATTTTTAGGGTGGCGGGCAAAAGTTAGAGGGGTTGATTCTATTTTGGAAATTTATATAGATTAATAAATCTACGAAGCCCCAGTCGCAGGGTGAATAATCCGCAGTAATTCCGTAAGGGTGGCATCAGTAATTTATTGAATTTCATATTGCCCTAAATTTTCACGTGATCCATAATTATTGGAGACAGTGGATGATTAATTC
The DNA here is from genome assembly GCA_030142495.1 of Cephus runcator. NCBI lineage: Eukaryota > Metazoa > Arthropoda > Insecta > Hymenoptera > Cephidae > Cephus > Cephus runcator. Next base: position 156,411 of record JARQTC010000104.1, on the reverse strand, counting down.
TTAAGATCGTAATTAATAAAAAAAAAATAGTATTGCTAGAAACCCTGCAGGCAACAGAATAAATTGTTCTTTTCAAAAGCACCCTTAACAAAAAAAATGACGTTTCCATTAGGCACTCAAGTACTCCGTCATTAAAACGAATATAAGCGCTTGCACATTTTTCAATTTCCCAATGACTTTTTTAAAAATATTTTCATTCCGTCCTTTCGTCTTCCTTGTTTCATATTACAAGCCACCAATCTTTTTTTTTAACTTTGCCGTCCCTTATTCTTCACTCCACTTTTTTCTTTTTCTTTTCCCCAACCCCTTTCCACTTTCTCTTCCTATATTTATCTTATCCAGGAAAATCATTATTTCTCACTTTTCCGGACGCGCGGCTTACCAACAACGAGTGGTTCCGCGTTCACCGGCTTACGCCAACAATAAGGGTAGAAAATACTTTGCACCCCCCCCCCCCCCCCCACCTTTACGTCCCTTAGTTGGCTACACTGACAACGCGTCCCTTAACCGTCGAAACATAACAGTACCATAAAGGGAAGCCATGCTGGAAGGTTAATTCGCAAAGGTCCGCGACGAATGACCACAAAGGGATTTTCCACCATTTTGCCCAATTTCCCTTTTGTAATGTTCTCGTTTCATGAAAAGCGCCTGTACCCTTCCCGGAGTAGTATACCATATGGATACGTAGACGCGGAGTTAGTAAACCATATAGACACGTGGGCGATATGGTTAGGTTAGGTTAGACAGAAAAACAAACATATCAGTTTGTCCACCTCCAGGTTTTAAATTAAAACTCCTCAAAATTGTCGCTCCGGCGGTCGGTATCCACCCGTGCTTATTTTCTCACGTTGTCCAACAGGGTCATTTATAATTAATTACAAATGACTAAATACAATTTATAAGGTAATTAATCGCTATATAATTTTGAAATTTATCTACGTATCTGTTACAAATCTTAATACATTTCCATTGATATATTTATCGTATTTTCTCCAAAATTTTATCGAATTATAAATATATTAATTACGTAATTACTATACCTACAAGAGTAATATTTATGATCAGAGCTACACGGCTAGAGGCAAATTTTATGTCAATCATAATTTTAGACTTTAAGGTAACCATTTATACATCTCGTTTCAGAACTTTTTCTGTCTTCTTATTTGCACGTAATTGATAGAACCCAAATTTTTCATATAATATATGCAACTACGAGAATTTTCATATTAATACAAATTCCTACCTGAGGAAGACCCCCGAAGGGGTCGTAACGTTTTAGAAAATTCCATCTTCTTTTATTCACTTGGCTGCATGGTCGACATCCTGACAGGATACCCTCCAGCAAATTCCAAATACATACTCACAGCCGACATTTCGCATCACTCATATCAGTTATACATATGGGTCACTATACACAATTGAGTACTGTGTGTGCAGTATGCTGAGCCAACGCGGCATTGTAAATAATCAGACACAATTTATCCTGGCACGTGAAAATTTTTACGAATTTTGGAAAATTCGACAATTTTGCAGTTTAGTAATTATTCGTATATCAAAACACGCGATATGGCTTGAAAATAAAATTGGCTTTTCGATTTTGTGACGAATTTTGGAATTCGTTTGATCTTTTGGTTTTTTTTTAGATGGGGTATTTTTGGACATTTTTTTTTCTCATCCTGAGAGATCGTTTTATTTTCAACGGGGATGAATTCGTGAACTGCATCGCATTTATTTGAAATTGCTTATGGCGTCTTGCGACGCAATTTTTATTAGGTATTGAATCATTTTTTTAGAGATTTAATATTATATTACGTATATGCCTAAATTTGTGATAGCGTAATGATGATTATTTTTAATAATAATTTTTCACGTTTTTATCTTTTATTCTGAACTTCAGCTTTTTCCAGGTATTATTGGATAAAAATTAATTAGTTACCAGTTGGATACAATTTTGTGTGTATAATAAATTAATATGTGGATTTAATTAATTCAATTGGAAGTTTTATGACTACGCTTGTTTTTTTTTCAATCAATTACGTAACGCACATGTTTTTCTCTTATCAGAGTATGCTATTGAGTAATCGTGTGACGGACTATCGTAAAATAGATCAATTTTTTTTTGTATTTATCTCGTTTAATAATGGCGTTTCCGTAATTCAGGATAATGCCCGGAAAATAATAAATATTACGCGAATACTCGATTTATAAATTTCCTACGTGCTACGTACACCCATTTACATGATAACGTATCGAAGAATATAGAATAAAAAAATATTGTACATCTTCATTTAATAAGCTTTGAAATTACATCAAAATCGCAGCATTGTCTCTTCGCGTAAAATCATATCCAACTCTCTGCTACTTAATCTAAGTGCTACTAAATCTTAATCTAATTAACGATTTAGAAAAAAATTAAATTTCAAAAGTACTCAGTCCTCTTAAATCCGCGCACGTCGTTTAACAAAAAAAATTCCTTCAAAAAAATCTTGACCAAATTCCCATTTGAATTTACAATGTAACACCAGCATATAGTCTGCTGTAACCAATATTACATATACTTATTATCTCGTGGGATGTCATTCCAGATGAAAGATGCTACGTCAAACGAAGGATTTTCCCTTCAGTGTAGGAAAGTCTTGTAAAGTTAATTCAATTTAAAGTTCCGAACCCGAACGAGTTTACACGCGTCAGTGTAAACTTGCAGGGAAGGATGAAGCGTAGAGGTAGGAAGGATGGCGATGAAAAAAAAAAGATAAAGAGAAAAAAAAGGTAAACCCAAGCGAAAAGTTTAATTTTTACATCGCTCCGGTTATTATTAATCCCGCGTGACAATATGATAAAAGAGGGAGGGATGGATGGTTAAAGTAACCTGGCGAACGAGGGTCGGTGGAAAATGAAGAGACAGCGGGAAGAAGAAAGAAAAAGAAAAATTCAACTTCGTCCTCGATGTTAGGTTAAGTACCCACTCGAAGGTTGCGTAACGCGATGCAATATTAAAAACAGTCCCTCGACTTATAAGTCCCAGGACGATGATTCCGTGAAATCAGTCGGCCGAGAGTGTACGGGTACCGTGATAATATAAGCCCCGATGTCTGGCGTCGCGACGCCCAAGACGCAGTAAGTTCCGACGTCAACAACTTTCCGTCCGTGAACTTCGCGCCTTTCGTAGATTCGCTTCGAAGTTTTAATGCGACGGCAGCGCCTAGCTTGCGGGAATTTTCAGTACCAACTTGAGACACGGGCCAGTCGCTTTGTTATTAACGTTGAAAATTATCTTCCTGTGTATCAGGCTTTATGGTGGACTTGGGATTAAGAATTTTATTTGTTCTTACGAAAAGGCCCGTTTACGCTAAATTGGTCGGTCTTTAAATAATATCCGTGAATTGTTACTGTCGGAAGAACAATATGGCCGACTAGATATTCCACGAGCCGTACAAAGCATGAACAATGAAACTACCAAGAGAACCTCAAATACGTTTCAACCATTCATAATTGGTTCACGGTTCGTGGTTCAGTGTGTTTTGACTACCTAAGGCTGGTTCTGCTTTGACTGTGGATCCGTTAATAGTTCAGAGGGCAGCACCGTTCGCAATGATAACTCGGCGCGTATTGGGAATTGGAATGATTTGACAGTGGCGCCAATCGATAATTGGGTTGACGTTTGATTATCTGCGTTAAAAGTTACTTTTGTGGTATAACAAAGAAATTTTAATGTAACGCAGTCTCATAGAAATAAAATGTATGGTTTTTTTTTTGTACGCTATAGATATACGTATGTGTATTTTTAATATTTTTGTTTTGCTACTTATTAAAAAAATAATATTTTTTTTTTTTCCTTCACGTTTCTTCTCAGACAAAATGGCCGACCGGATCGTCGCAATAAACTGGCCAATTCTCTAGTGCTTCCGGTCGGCGAAGTTTTCGACGTCGGAGGAGCAAATGTCCTTCCGAACGAGTGGACCAGTAGTACCCGCTACGGGCGAACGAGAGCAATCTCTTTGAAGTCGAAACGATGCAACAAAAAATGGAGGACGGTCTATATTTATAAGTATGTATGTAAAGGTATATACACAAAGTACACTAAGCTCCCTTTGGCTTCTCGAGTAATTTGCTAAATGGCGCGAGCACTTTCGCATTACTATTTTTCCGGATGAAGGCTGAGTTAGAGTGACCGGATCTTGGGGTAATATGTGTATATATATATATATTCGACACACGACCTCAGCTCCAAATGACGACTGGGTCGAATCTAGGCGAACTTAGAAAGCGCTTTCTATCTTGTTTTACAATTTTTTGAGTTCACGCGATGCTACTTGGGTGGGAGTGCATTTATGGTGTGGGTGTTCATTATTGTCTTTTTTTTTTTACAAAATAGGGGATATATATGATACCATATGTTGGCTGTCAAATGTGTGTTTTGGAATGCTCGCTATGATTTTGGTTAATAAAGATTAGGTATGCGGTTTTTTGGATTTTGATTGAGAGGATCAGGAGAGAGCGAATCGAGATGAAGATCCTGTTCTTGATCTTTGAGATTTGAAATTGATTTTTGTGTATGGAATTTGGTTAGATCAATTGTCACGATACTGTATAGCGTGTAGAATGTAAATTTATTTTTGAAATTTTTTCTAGATTTTATTCATTGAGGATTTGATTTAAATTTTTGGATTTTTCATCGACAGCACGAGGAGAGAGTAGAGAGCGAATCAGGATAAATGAAGATCCTGTCCTTGATCTTTGAGAAAGCTTGGCGATCTTGAGTGTATGAATTTCAAATGAGATTTATTTGAGTTCTTGGTATAATACCGCTTAGCGTTTAGGTGTAAATATATTTTTATAATTTCTTTTTCAAAATTCCACGACCATCAGTGCTACAAGTCAGCAACTTCTGCAGGTCTAACGTTTTGTATTTGCCACGATTTTTTTTGGATCCATTTAAATGCGTCGTATTCACGTATGGTCTCATGACATTAATTACTTGAATTTTTTAGAATTTGATATGATTTTTAATTAAGAAGTTTTTTCATAAGTATCTAATTTCAAATTCTGTATCTTTTCAATCTTCACGTTGCACTTCATATCATTGAAGTTCATGAGAATCCTATGAGCGCTGCTTATAATTAAAGTGACGCGATGCGCTAATTATGTTGGAAAGTCCGATTTGCATGAATCAGTTGTATCAAATTGAATTTTGCAGGTGACTCATTAGCGTGAGGAATTTCTACGCGGCAGTTTCCAACGCGACACAACGATACGAGTGAGTTTTCAATGCAGCACTATCGCAATGACGCGAAATAGTTGGAAGGTAATTATTTTCTTTAAACAAAAATTCGACTTCATTATTTTCATTCAGTCACCGTGAATTGTCAGAAATTTTAATTGGCGGATTTTAATCGACCGAACGCCAAAAATTCAATAATAAACGAATATTTGTACACATAAAATTTGTACACGCGTACGCAAACTACCCTTGTTACGATATAAAAAAAAATTTAATAATTTGAATTCAGCATCCAACAAATCGAATTGAATTTTATAAAATTTTTGATATCGATAATAAGTCATCCAGCCCTTACGTCACGCGGCTATGTAAAAAATAATTAAATTTTCAATATCTCTCAAAAGTCAAAATTTCAGTGAGAAGGTCCCAGTAAAATTTCAGAACGTAACGCGAGGATACGCGTAAACTGTACAAGAGGCTGAGGGTTTGGGCACAGGGGTATATTTTCATCTCTCGGTAGGATAATCCCGCAATATCCAGGAATACCAAAAACTTTGGTTTATCTTCAAGAATATTCCGCGAGTTTTATCTCGTTCGTTCCGCACGAGAAAGACGCTCTTCCGGTAGCGAAAATAGAGCGACGCTGGCGCCATCTGCCCCACAGGCAAAACCCAAGGATGCCAAAGGCTGATAAGAACGCGACTGTCCCGGCTAATTGCACTTCGGAAAACTGCAAGTTACTCGATTCGATCTGCTGGCGGATTACGGAATATCTACCCAGGGGTAGTTGCGGCATCATAAAGGGGGTGGCTTTCCACAACGAGGCATATAGGTACAGTGGTAAGGGAGTCTTATTTATTTTTTCACCAACCCTCTTTCGCAATTCCTACGTCCTCCCTTGGAATCCCCGTAGCTTTTTTGAAACCCTCCATACCCCCTCAACCCGCTTATCATTTTTTGTCTTTTCATTAAAATCTTTCCTCCTTCTCCGCAGACTTTTCGCCGAGCAAAAAGAAGCGAAGCCTTTAAAGGCTTAGAGCCCACGGAGAACAAAGAGCAACGCTTATCCGACAAAAATGCTGTTTACCCAGGGACGTACCCTCACGCCAAGTAACCCTCACCTTATGGAATGACGCAAGGGGGTGCCAAAAAATTTGAAAAAAAAATTACTGGTTTTATAAAAATTCCCATAGATCCTAAAATTGTTTTTGTTTTCCAAAAATCCCACCATCTAGTCGCGTGTCGCATTCGACTCGCACGACGAATTTCCTTCAGACTTCTTATTTCCCATACTAAAAACTCTCTCCGTGCATACGTCTATATTCACATACTTTGAATTCACAAGTACCACCTCCCCCCGCCCATCCACCCCTCCCCGGTCCCACCTTCTTGATTTCCATAAGCGTACTTTATGTTCTCCATCACGTTTGGTACCCCCGTTTATTTTCTCCATACATACACAGTAACGTACAGAACGAGCGTTGTACTTATATTAGGTTGGTACCAGGAGTGTACGCGAACCGAGTATATCCACGTCGCGCAAATGTCTCAACGAGGACGTAGAGAAAGCGAATAAAGTTTCGAAACAAGCTCGTTCATCGTAACTCTGACAGGCAAACACTTTCATTCAGAAGCGACCAGAAATTATAGTCTGTCTATGCATATAACAGCATACAAACCAACAAAATATACTCTGTACGCGTTAATTTCACTATATACAGATACAACCGTAATGCACCTGTACCTAGTTTATCAAAGCGTAGAAAAAAGTTTATCACTCTAAAAAATCGAAGAACGACTCGATATTAAACAGCATATAAGGTGTCTGTCAGCTAACTCGATTTACCCTGTGTCTACAACCCTTAAAAAAAAAATTACTTCTCCCGTCCACAACCCGTCTTCCGTAAGACTTAATCATCCCCCGTATAATCGAGTATATTGGAACCGGATTCAACCCTCCTCCTCAATATCGAAAAGGGGAGGTGATACCGTCCATCCCCTTCTGGTCCACAGAAATATTTCTCTCCGGTCGTCACGTACCTATAGTCCGTTCGTTAAATGTCAATATTGTCGTAGAAAATTGACCATGCCATATAACGGCATATGTATCACGTATACCGTGTGTGACATGTGTGCATTACTGTATATATAGACAGGACGTGTCATTTTGCGCATATGTGTACATTGTCCGTAGTTGTAGTCGTTCCTGAGCTAACGGTGAAACAAGCAGAGGCCATTGTGTTCTGAGTGAGAAATTTCATTGTCACCAGTCTCATATGTGTACATGTGTGTACAGACGTATAAATATATATATATATATATATATATATATTAAGCTGGTAAGAGGAGAAGATCGGTCTGCTTTCAATTTCATCTTGCGTTAACTCTGCTTGGATTATATGGACCAATATTCTCTCTTTCTCGCTGAATCTCTTCTTTTCTCTTTCTCTCCCTCTCTTAGCTATATATAGCGCAACAGGATGCAGTCGCCAGGAATGCATTTCTAGGTATGCCTGCACTGGCTGCTCCAGTCGGTTTTGTTGTCGGTAAATATGCTTGACAAAGTGGAAATATACCTTGCATAGTCGGACAGATGAAACGAGACTCAACGAGGATGCTGGACTCGACATATGAAACAAAGGAATTATTGAAATTTCATTGTAGACCGTCTAGATTGGAGTCGTTGAAAATTACGAAAATAATTTGATAACGGAATTTGTAGCTTGTGGTTTTTTTTTTTAATTGTACGAGATACGGATATCGTTTTTTGAAAAATTTTTTGGAAATAAATTAGATGGTTACGTCATTAATTTTTATTAATTTTTGAAACGCTGGATGGTTGTTGCTTCTGAGGGAATATAAATTGTAAAAAAATTTTTCAAAACCGGAAGCGTCAGTCATGATTTGGGTTTCGGTGATAAGAAATCGATATTCACTGTCGGTCTTTGTTATTAAGCCAAACTGACAGTAATGAAGATCGGACGGCCATTAGCGGTCTTCTTCTTGGTGAGGAGTGAAAGTTTCACCCAGGTCAACTTTCACCGTGAACCTCGGGGCGACGATTACCGTAAACAGGACGATTGTCGTGGCTCATACGTTCCCCGGGTATGCGGAACGTGGAACGTGAAACCGAAGGAAAGTGGAACTGGGTTTAATTGTCATTTTCGTGAAAATATTCGGCACTTGCGACCTTTTGGAAAATAAGTGAAAGTAATCTATGTCGCTGATAGTCATAACCTAACCTAACGTTTTAAAGAAGGTAAAAATTTTTTTGGTGATATTGAGTAATATTTTTTTTCCTGGAATTTTTCAGAGTCATCTTTAATGAGACGGGAGAATTATTGTCTCTTGAACTATTCAAACCTGTTTCTAAGGTCACTGACCGGGGCGTACCGGTTTTTTAAGGAATATGGTGGGACCCTCCGGGTCCAGAATGATCGTTTTTATTATTGGACACGACTGTATCTAGATTCGAAATCATACAGACACTTGGGTACGAAGCATTGAGATAATTCTGAAATAAAATTATTTAATTACGTATTGCAATAATTATATGCTTAATGAAATTAAAATTGATAAAATAATAACAATGCAAACACAGTTTGCTGTGACTTAAGTCAATCAAATTCCACTCAACGTCCCCCCGACTAATTACTTAAGTCATTACAAGCCTTTAATTATGTCAGACTAAATGAATTCTGGTAATAAAATCAGCAAGATATTTTTTTATCAAAGAATTATCTGATCCGTTTAAATAATAATTATCTATATATATAGAAAAAGGAAAATTACATTTAATACTGTACTTGACCTCGAACTTGACCCAAATCTTATTAAGGATAATGGCGGTAAATTTGAATCTACCCGAGTCATCATCATGATCATTCGACTTCTGGAGAAATCCACGTCCGAGTTTCCGACCAGGCAACTTTCATCCTTTTGGTGAACGTTACACTTTTTTTTTTTTTTTTTTTTTTTCATATTTACACATCTCATACACAGGCGTGTCTTTGTACACATTGAAAAAAGAAATCTAGGTCGTCGCGACGGCTAATTAAAACGGTGCCACGAAAAAGCGACGTGAAATTCGCCAGGACAATTTTAAAGATACGTCCGTTTTATCTTGTATTTTTGTTTATCTTGTCAAAGATAACCCATTGTCGTATAGAAACTCACGTGTACAGTATACGCACATACAATAATCCCAATCGCCATACAAAGTGTGGCCTATCTTGGCCCCCTTGAATATAAAAGAAAAAATATTTCTTCGATCCAATCAAGATAGATTTCAAAAAAAATAAAAAAATAAAATTCAAACAATTGTCAGATAAAAATCTTCCTGTGCATTAACATTAATGTTATCTTTTTTCTTCGTACACGCATACGTGTACACGTATCATTATATCAAGATAAAGTTTTATTTCCATGTGAACTACCAGGCACCCATAGCGATAATGAGTTACAGTGTGAACGCAAGCGGCAGATTGTTACGTTCAGCGAAAAAAAAAACAAGTCGGCAAATAATTAGATAAAATTAATAAGGCGACTGCTGTCGCTCGCATGAAAATAAAATTAATTCGATATCGCCTAAAACCGATACTCGACCTCGTGCAGACCGTTAAAATCTGACCACTAACAAAAAAAATTATCGCTCGCACTTGTGTACAAGACTTAATAGTTCGTATAAAAAAAAATCATACATTTACAATTAATTCTGGTATTTTGCATAAATCCAAACTCGTCGCAGACTTGGAAAAAAAAATTTTTTAAAAATCCCATCAAGACTTCGCAATTCGAATGGTTGAACAATTTTTTTCAAAACCGCAATAATAGCCCCGACCCGAAAGGCATCCGGTATCTCGGATGACTGTGCAATTTGCAGATGTGTATTTCCTGGCGCATAACTCCCCATGGGAATCCCGGGCTCGCTCCTGTTTTCCCTTAACCTATCCCGCATGCTTGGAAACAGTTTGGTTATCTACGAAGCTCTAACTGGCTCAAGTGCGCATTACGCGGTCTAACTATTTGCCTAGGTACTGCCAGCCGTATGTATGCACGTATATAGACAATTGTTTGCGCATGCGCGTAACAATGTTTTTCCCCCGGAAACTACGCCATTACAGAAGCACGCATTTCGCGACGCATAAACGAGCAATAATCAGGATACAAAATCCCATTACAACATGCGGTGTTTAATGTAACGAAAACAAAGGAAATTTTATATTACATATCTATGGGATACTCTCTACTACGGGAATTCTTTTTTTTTTTATTTTATTTTTTTACCCCCTGCGCATACACAGGATTTACCGTACCAATAAAATTTCCATGTGGAACGTCATCCACGTTGAACGTACGTTCTGCGAACGTATATTGAAATAAACGTTATCGCAATCATTGGGTAAAATCAATCTGCCCGGAATCAGATAACGGGAGATTACCATCTACATAAATATTGATATCAAAATTTATATATATATATATATATATAGCTATATTATCCAACCTACGTATATCGCCAAGATTGAGGCTCTGCTCGAAATTCATTTTAACATTCAATCCATTAATCTCTTAACACATGTGGTGGGAATTATTAATTTTTTGTGTCTTAAATTATTCCCAGCGCTATTAGCAGAGCTATCTGGTGAAATAAATATGAAATTAAAATTTAAGTAAGACAGAAATCATTTATTTCGAAAATTCCCTCGTCAAATAAGACTTTGGCACGCGAGACGTAATTGCATCTTAAAATATTGATAATTTGTTTTCTACTTGTTTCAATTATCTTTTTCATTATTTATCTCAGTATTTTTGTTAAAAATTTTTTTCGATAAGTGATTAAAAAATCGATTCCTCTATCAATCACTTATCGGATGCAAGATCGTACGGTAATTATCGTTCGTTAATTATACATACTGGTCTCGTGCTTTTACCTTATAAATAATGAAACGGCGAATAATTGTTTTTTTTTTTATTTTGTACTCTGTTCGCACATTTTACCTTATTTTTATGTTCTACATGGATCATCTGAGTTTTTAGGAATCTCGAAAAAAAAAGAAAAAGAAAAAGGACTTATCATCTCAAAAAATTTTCTTCTCCACTGTCTACACGAGCTTGTTCTGCCACCTTCTCTAATACGACCAGGCTAAGTATATAAATCCTTCTTCCTCTCATGGTTAGGCTGGGTTCACACCCGCTGACACATGGACGCGTCAGCTGCAAATCGCTTTCCTTATGTCACGCTGCACGTGTGTGCTTTTCGCCGAGCATAGAACTTTCGTTCTGTCGCACTCTGGCTTCCTTTACTATATCCCGGGCGACATATCGCGGCAATCTAAAAAGTGCCCGGAAATGGCTGCATTTGGCGTTGGGGAGGATCGTAGGGGGGTGGAGTTGCCCGTTAGTGGAAATTTCACGCAATACTTCAGACACCATAGATAATTTATATGGCGGGTGTCTTGTCGCGAAGATTAGTTTTTAAGAGAGAAGGAACTTTTGATAAAAAAAATTTTCATTTATACGAATTAAATTTTATCCATGCAGTTATTACGTCCGTTATTTATTAATATTTCGATCCACGTTAAAATCTTACTTTATACACAATTTACAGCGAACCATATGTGTGCCCGGATAAGCCGAACACGTCACTTAACGAAGAAGCCACAGACGGCTCCAGTTTCCTATACGAAATCTCGATCACACGTAGCACGTAACTCGAGCTTAACACGTGGACCATACAGGTTGCCCACGCAACAGAAGGCTGTCAAATTCAAGAGATCTGCCATTTTCCTAACTTAAAATATCAGCAAACACCGCTGCTGTCTTCAGCAATACGTTTTCACATTATCAAACCGTACTTCTTAAACAGTTCCATAATTTTAGCCTGTCTCAGAAAACAGATACGATATAAAATTTTCAAAAATCACCGATCCCGTTCCTCCGGTACCAAAAACAATATTTAGAATATACATGCGCAACGAAAAATACGCATCTCAGTCGCAAGTAGAGATATTATTAAAGACGAAAAATTTTTTGTAAAAAAATTATTTTCAAAAACATACGCATCGTCAATGTATCGTACGAAATATATATATATTGGTCGTGTACTTTTCGATCGTCCAATGAGTTTCGGCCACGTCCGATATTCACGCTCTCGTTCCTCGAGGTCATCATAAAATGTGGTCTCGGTCAGCCTCTTCCCCACCATCGGCAGCGAGCGTCATGAAAGCGATGACATCAACCATCGCGAAAGAGCCGTACGATAGCCCGAGCTAAGGCAGAGGCCTAGATTCCACGTAGAGGGGCCAATGAGACGGCGCGATGTGGCGTTTTCTCCTCTCCTCCACCTCTTTGGGAAACGACGCTTGTCTGGTACCACGGCGCACAGAGCCAGCGCGCATAGCCGTGCACACAGACGCGGGGCTTGTAGCGTATCTTCATGAGAGTGTACGGGCGCGACTGCCGCTACCCACCGCCGTCGACCTCAACGCCACGAACGATAGAGCATCGGCACTTCAGTTCTCGCCGGCAGCCGCCACCGTTCAGACCATGACCCGCAACGCAGCGACAACGACTTTTTACGCGCTCGCGACGTGCCTCGTAATCGCGACTCTTGCGAGTCTCGACGTTCGGGCCGAGCCCGAGGAGCTGAAGGTGGAGAATGTCTACGTGCCCGAAGTTTGTGACGTCAAGTCGAAAAAGGGTGATCAGCTGACTATGCATTACACCGGGACCTTGAAGGACGGTACCAAGTTCGATTCAAGGTCAGTGACCTCCAGATACGGGAATAACTGGGCTCAGAGACTCTCTCTCTTTTTTTTTTTTTTTATCAGTCTCCTACACTCACCTCTCTTCATCTCTTATCTCCACGTATTATCCGCGCCCGATCCCAACGACCCGAAGTCGCATTACCTTGATATATCGAGCGTTTCCTCGTGGCCGTTATTTCGTTGATCTATGGCAAAAGTACTGGGGGGGGGGGGGGGGGGGGGGACTTAAAACGTTGCTTTTGCATTGTAAACGTGATTTACTCGATTTTTAGAACGCTTTGGTAATTCATCGCGGACGATTGGTTCGACGCTCTTATCAATGGGGTGACGTGTCTGTCTTATCTGTGCTATCGGGGAAAAAAAAAAGAATGTCGTTCGGAAATTCTCACGGGGATATCAGGGAAACGTGTGTGGCGTTCGGTATTGGTTGAAATGCTTCGAAAAGAGGAAAAAAAAAGAGGTAAATGATGTAAAAGCAGGTTTATATAGGGTGTCCGTATGGTACCGGCCTTTAAGTACGGTACGGATAGTTTTTCGCGTTCTGGCCACGTAGCTGGTTCGATGAATGATTGATCGATCCGATCCTTCATAAAATTACGGGTCTTGATTAGGAACGTAATTCAATGAAATTTTTTACGTTTTGCTTCAGAAATGACTTCGTATGTTTGTCGTTTTGAGTTTTGTATGATTTTTCGTAGCTGTCTCTTTTTAACTTACTTATCGCTCTCTCGCTCCCTCTCTCTCTTCTATGCCATCCCGAATCCCTCGCTACTCACCACCACGAAACCCGTGATTGAACTTTAATGTAGTTTAGATTGGTACGGCTCAACCGAAACTCGTGGCAAATCTGGATTCGTGAAACGCGTATAGCTGCGTATCTAAGCTGTGGCTGTATATGTCTGTATATAGTACATAAGTAAGTACGGGATATAAACGTGTAGATCGCGGTGCGGGATTATTATGTAGATAGGAACGCCAGAAGTACTTGGGGGAAAATTTGTTTTATGATAAATATAGAGGATGGATAAAAATTTTGTGAAATAAATTCATATTCGGCCATAAATTAATTCAAATTTAATTCGCGACTTCTGTCGGATGAAACTTCACGTAATCGGAATGGGCTATTGGTATTGCATGTGGTGATTTTGTAATTAAATATTTTCGAATTGGATGCATTGTTGTGGGGTCTGTAATTAGGTGGTGTCAATCAGTTCGAATTTGAACGACTAATTAGTGTAGATCAATGCCCCCCCCCCCCCCTCATCGTTACAATTGATACCAGAATCTTATTAGCATTTTTATTTTTATCGAATTTTTTGTTCGTATTATTTCTAATTGTTGGGTAATTTGCTTTTGTTCAATCGAATTATACTCGGTTCGTCAGGTTGGGCTAGGTAAATTAAATGAAATTTGATGTTTACTTTTTGCAACAAGTTTTTTTCTGATTCAATTTTGCCAAAAATTTTTCCAATTTCTAGCGTCTTATTCGTTTTGCCGTATATTGGGCATTTCGTTAGGGGTTTGTCGAACTACAGTAGAACGTATAATTTTCGTTATCGGGCTCAAGTTGAGTGATAAAATTTGCAAGTGACAGTCAAATTTCCAATAACAGTCTAGTGTCTTAAAGAATTAAAATTAGAGGCATTTTATTCGTGCTTGCACTTAATTTAGCGTATCTAAGGTCTATTCGTATTAACTCTAACGTGAATTTCTTGTAGTATTTTTATCTTTCATTCTTCATATACTTGTATGCTATATCTTTATAGGTTTTTACAAGTCAGTGCTTTGCTATGTATTTTTATCAATTTTGAAATACCGTCGAGACGGTAAAAAATTTTCAAAATGCCTTCGACACACATTGAAATTATTGATTGAACGAATATAAAGATAATTTTCGGGATTTTTACAAAATTAAAAAAAAAAACTTGTGATTTTTCAAACAGACAATAAGAATCGGAAAATACGTGCAGCTAGTCAGCAGTAAAAACACATAAGTATATATATAGTATACATTGCACATGGTCATGTGAAAATGTAACTTTCCTTTATTTTCACTCAACTCTCTTGGTACAGTCAATGTCAATAAGAAAAGCGATAACGCATTCAACCGAAAGTCCGAATAAGACAAAGTAAAAGCAGACGAATAACCAATTTAAAAAACCCTAATTGTCTCTTTAATAACGATAAAGAAAAAAAAAAATACAAATTAAAAAAATAATCCTTACCCCCTCTACCTTACAAAAAAGGAAGAAAATCTCAGTTTTCAAGGCGAAAAAATCCTGCGTTCGAAACTTCTCATAAAATCGACGGGAAACTCTCGGGTAGGCCCTAACCTGTGTCTACGATAACAAAACGCTCCCGATAACGCGTTATCTTCCTTTCTATACTCTGCAGGGATGGACCTTGCTTATGGCAGCAAAACGTGTTATCTCAGGCCACACACGCCTTCGCTGCTTCTCTGCTTTTATAACGTTGCTGCGTTCCCATATCACTATACGTACAGTCAGATCGCTGCGTTGCTTCTAGCCAGAGAACAGTAGTCGCGTTCGTGAACCCATATAGCATGGTCTGTGGTACATATGGAGAAAAGTGGGCGAGAGAAAGAGAGTAGGTAGAGGTTCATAAAGAGAGTCAAGAGACCTAAAGGAGCATTTCCACGAAGAGTTACCGGTTCATTTGCCTATACAAAATTTATTAAAATTTGAGTCTAAAAAAAATTAATTAAAATCCCAAAAAAAAATCATACGTCACTAATGCAAATTTTTATTCAACACTATTATCCGTATCGTGAGTTTACCGACCTGACGACGCTTTGATCGTGCCATTGATAAGAGACTTCGTTATCACTCGCGATCGATAAAAATTATTTATTTTCTCGATTTGAATTATTTTACACTTTGTTAACGTTTCATTAGACTAGTAGCGCTTGTCTGCTTACCGATCGGCTCAACATGGGTATCACTGTACTGTCTGTATATTTACTTGCTTGAACTACTAGATCAGTAGTAGCGGGTATACGAAAACTTATCGTAACCTATTATTAGCCCGCATTAAATAGCGAATGGGGTACAGTGTAAACCTCGTTCAGGCCCAGTCCGCGTCATACGGGCTTTAAGTGGTAATTCGTTATCGCTACGGGTAGATACGATGTTATGATACAATTCTGGTACAATGGGGTCGCTCGTGTTTGCCATTAGGTCTGTATTACACGAAGCGACAGTAGCAAGTCGCGTGCACTTGAAAATTATATTGAGTCGACGTAGTCGATATCGATAGCGGGGAATACAAAAATTAAGAACAGTACTGTTTTGGATTTTTATTTTTTTTTTCATTATCTTTTTTTTTTTTCATTTTCTCTTCTCTTTATTACGTCAGTTCTGTTTTTTTCAAACACTCTTTGAGACCCTGAAATTTTTTTCTTACGTGCCTACGTCTTTTCATTTTCTTTTTTTTTTTTCATTTTCTTTTTATTACGTCAATCCTGTTTTTTTCAAACACTCTTTGAGACCCTGAAATTTTTTTCTTACGTGCCTACGTCTTTTCTTTTTTTTTTTTTCGTTTACTATAATTATTCTTTTTTCTGCTTCATCGCACTCGCGATCGTTGCGTCATCCGACATCGTATCCGATTATTGCGCTCGCAGTTGCCCACACAGTGAACATATGTATTGACAAGGATATACACTCGGGTATTACTATATATGTTCGCTGGCTTCCTGATTCTGACGTCATATCCAGACTTCAGACGTCCCTGTCTTCTATTGTCTAACACATGTCAACCTGTTGGGTCGTCTTGTTTCTTTTTTTTTTAGTTGCTGTCAAAAACGCCTTACATCTTGACAGAATACAAAGTATGATGTATTCTGTTCTGTTTTATCCGCCCCGCTTGGCAATTGTAAAGAAAAAAAATTGGTCAGACATGGAGGAGGAATATTTTTTTTTTTCTATCGATTTCTACCCGTAAAAATTAACTAACCCCCTTTCTCACTCTCTGCGACGTGTACAATATTATTATTGAAGATACCCTTAATGCATACATATATCTGCTCGGACAGGGATTTCCTTTCAATTCGTTAAAATGAAAAGCGCATATCGAGCATGTGACGAACAGAATTGAAACTGACGTTTATTCGAGTAGAAGTGTAAAAAGATAAAATAAAAAAAGATGGATGACAATTCCGAACCTGGTATGCGGAATACAATCAGTGACGAAGGTAGATATTTATCGTATTTCTTTGTAAGAATCAAAGGGATAGGTGATAAAGAGTGATAAGGGTGGTTCGAATGGGTGTCAAAATATGCAATATTTTCCCATATTTCAAAATATTCTCTTGCCCCGTCGATAAAGTCAATTTTCCGTAATTGACTAAAATTCCGTCTCGATTTTCTCCTCTTTCGCTCTTTTTCCCCTCTTTACCCCCACCCCCCACCCCGTAAGCTTCTAGAACTATCACTCGCGCGTTATCAACATGCGACTATACAATTTTGATTTCCCTTCTCTTTCCGATCCACGTGAAAAAAATAAAAGCGTCTCTATAGTCTCTTTCGCGTAACACCATGTTCCCTAAGTACACGTACCGTTCACGCATTCTACGACCGTCTGAAACTAGCCGTTTCGTTTCTACAGCAATACCGGCCTCGGTCGGTAAAGAAGGAATACCGTACTAATCATGTACATGGTAAATGCGTATTGCGTGTAATTAAATTTTTTTTTTTTTAAATTCCCGTTTAACCAAAACAACAAGGGCGGACCCTCATTTAGCGGCGCAACCGGCAAATAGTTTAAACTTAGCGCCCCGAGAGCGGTCTCGAGGAGTCCCTCAATTAAACAAAGTCAAACGACGACGGCCGACGTCGAGCAACGTTCGTTCGACGTCGTCCCGTGTATTTTAATTAAGGAACATGCGCGCACCCCTATACGCGCCGCTATACTCTCTAGAAAACACCAGGGCGGCTCATTTCCTTCTGCAACGCTACTAGATTTAATTAGCGCCGCGCCAGGACTCCTGGGATGGTAAATGTTTTTCCTCTCGGGGCCAAACGGTGTTGGTTTCACCCTCCCCCACCCCCGTTACCCCTATCCCCCTCTTTCAACCCCCTTGGTCATACCACTTACACGTGCCGTAAAATCCACGCACGGAATACCCCCCCCCCCCCCTCCTACCTCCCCCCACCACTCACACCCAAGTTGTACAGTTTACGCACGAACTCTTAATAAAAAGTATGTGAAACCTAAATTAAGTGCAAATTTTTATTTACCCCTACTTGTCCATACCCCACCCTCCAACTTACCACCCCTTCCCTACTCAGTTTAATCATTTAAATAAAAAAGTAAAAAAAAAATTTTTGGGCAGACCAAAATCCTATCGGTGGACCAATTAGTATATTGACGTGTTATAACTTTTAATTGGTTGACGTCTCCTACTTTGCTTTTAATTTTGAAAAATTCCTCTTACCAGTTGATACATTCTTTTTTTGCTGAATCGCAAAATTACTTCTCCGCGAACTTCGAAGTTTATGTTCGTTTTGAAAATTTTAACTACCCGTATCAGCCTAGTGATATCAATGTACAGTTGCAGTTTGTTATCGGATCTCGCGGAGTCTCGCGATAAATTAGTCCGCGTAGCAGCAGCGATGGCGTATCAGAAATTCGACATCGTATAAATTACGTTCGTCGGAACGTAAATGCGAGTTCGGACTAAGGTGTCAGATAGGTTAGGTATTAAAGGGTTGGTAATACTGTAATATATATGTATATTTAGGTCATACGTATGCTTTTATACATACATACGTACAATAGATGACAGAAGCAATGTAAAGCAATGAACTTAAGGGACCCCGAACAGTCATTGCTTAAGCAATGAGGTTGGGTTAGGTTGCATTAGGTACCAACCTATAAACCCACAATGTATCCGTATAGTCGTGGTACAAGGGGGAGAGCTTTCAATTAGGCAGCATTGTAACCCAAGTACAGTATCGACCATTCAACAAGTCGTTCAATTCCTCGCGTCTTTCTTCTTCGCGGAAGCGCATTGCCAACCTTGAAAAGTCAGGGTACCAATTTACATAAGTTTAGCACAAAACCGCATTTTGGATATGCTGGTAATGCATGGGCCGTAGGGGGGGGCCTAATTGTCCTCGTGACATTTCTTCACCAGTGCCGCCACCTGGCGGTGAGCTTTAGATTCATCTTCCTTCTAGAACGTTCTCCGATACGTCATATACAGACATATCGTGAATACATTTATATATTTGAATATATTTTTTTATATGCATCAATATCAGCCTATTCGTATAATTATTCCAGCCAGAGAATCTTCATATATTTTTACATCTGTTGCACACCGTACAAAGACATATCTTCTCGTACTGTGTGTGTACGTGAATTACAATGAGGAAATTCGTGCGTATAATTTTTATATCCGGCGACTTTGAGACCTTTGATATGCACGGGCTCGCCCGGGCATTGCCGCGTGACTCCGTCCGCGTACTCACCCCGCAGGCACTTTCGGGTACCAAGGTCGGGAACGTGCGACACGAAATACCTCTTCGGGGATGGGAGAGAAAAGCGGTAGGAAAAAAAAGAAATATGTTAACTCCCTTCGAGAATCGTGTTAAGGGATGACGTAGGTAGGTGGTCGCTTGAATATTTGTCTTCCAAAAGAATGAATGAGGTGAACCTACTGCGGGGTACGTGTTTCTTTTTCTGGTATAATATTCTCATTCTTTTAAGGGCAGGTTAAGCTAGGCTGCCATCCATCGATGGAACGAGCCTCCGATTAGCACGGGGGTACCCAGCGTACGGATTTCAAGGCTAAATATTTTGTTAACGATGACCTCATCTGTGCGTATGCACTTGCATTTATCGTTCGACCGCGTACTAGTGGCTCCACCTAACTGTTAAAATGTTAACTTGGTCGATTAGTGGGCCGTTTTCATTCTTTTAAGGGCAGGTTAAGCTAGGCTGCCATCCATCGATGGAACGAGCCTCCGATTAGCACGGGGGTACCCAGCATACGGATTTCAAGGCTAAATATTTTTTTAACGATGACCTCATCTGTGCGTATGCACTTGCATTTATCGTTCGATCGCTTACAAGTGGCCCCGCCAAACTGTTAAAATGTTAACTTGGTCGATTAGTCGATTGTATTCGTAGGTTATGTAAACGGACGGGGGGGTTACGTAACGCTGCTGGTTTGTTATAAAAGATTCAGATGGCCGAAGCGCTCGTATATCGGGGAACGACGTATCAAACTGTCGCCATTAAATTTCGATGGGAACACGTGTAGCTGGGGAGTGTGTGTAACGGACGCATATGTAAACATAGGGATAATCAAATGTATATATGTATACGCGCGTCCATACAGTCAGGTCAAAGGGCGATTTCTGATCTCTGATCTCTGGTGCTGGTAAGACAGTGGGAAGCCTAATGGGGCAAGGGTGGCTGTTGGGCAGAGTGGGGGGGGGGGGGGGGAGAAAGAAAATTCCAAAATTTTCCCAGCTGTTCGACCGTGGACCTTCGGCCCCTCCCCCGCCTTTTTTAACACTGAAGGGTCAGGCGGGTGTGGATGATCGAGAATCTTGGTAATGATCTATAAATTTTCAAAGGGGTAGTATTATGGATCATTCAGTTGGATAAGTCTGTCTATATCTATATAGATACATCCCGTGGGAGCGGACTCAGCAGGTTTCAACTTTTTCTTTTTTTTTTTTATTTCTCTCTCTCTCTTTATCCTCTTCTCAACCTCCAACTGTCCAGGATTCTGACTTTAATCCCATATCTCTAGCGAATTCCTTGAAGCTTCATGATATACTTTTATGTCGTGACGTCATATAGAACGATCTATGCACTCGGATTCGTTGCTTTCTTCTTTATTTTTTTTTTATTGTCACTTAAATCAATAACTCGGTAAAAAAGTCGAGAAAGAATATTTCTCGTTTATTCCATACGGTAATATATTTTAAATGACGTGACAAAATCCATGGGTTTTTTTTTTAACTCTTTTAGGGAAAAATACTCAATCGGACATATTTTTGTATTTTTCTTACGTTTATGTATATACGCGTGTTAGATATATGGGCACTGTATGTTTTTTGCATTGGTATTTTATATGGTGTGTGAGGTCAGGTTCGAGGGTAGGTCTTGTTGTGGTACGATAAATTCACAATTTTTTCATCCCCTGTCACTTTTTGTTTTTTCTGGACATGACGTGCGTTTTTATACGTTTCAACTGTAAATGTAAATATATATATTATATAAGTATCGCGTGGGTGTATATATGTATATACGAATGATATCCGACGAAAGATCACAGGACGTTACTTTTCGATGTTCCCGACGTCCGCGTAACAGTTGACGCCCATGCCTGAACTTTAGCGTTGACGACTGCTATTAATGAGACACCTGGTATTGGAATTTTTCGAAAAAAAAACATTTCTTTTGCAAATACCGATGTCATTTTTACCAGAATATGCGTACGCGTGTATATACTGGAGAGGTGGGTAAATTTGTTTACCTGGCACTCAACCCAAATTTCACGATGGTCGACCGACGTTTCAGACCCTTGAACCGCGACGCCGACGTCGTGCGCATTCGACGCCCGTGCGAAAATGTATGGTGACCTTTGAACTCACGTGAAATAATTAAGAAGCCCTGCGACAGGTTGAAGGGCGTCACGTAAAATTCTTTAAAATTTAAATCACCTCTTGGAATTTTCAAAGCGACGCCGGGCGTCCCTCGGCGACGACAATTTGTCGTGGAATACACAGTGACTTTTGAATTTTCCTTTTAAATTCGAATTGTCGTCGTTGAAAAATTCTTCACTCGCCACACGTTATTCGATTATTTCGGATAATTGAAAATTTGACATTTTGAAATTTTTGAAATTTTTTTAATTTTTTTTCTAATCAAATTTAAACGTTCGCTCAGGAACTTCTGCGTAGTTGTGTTATATCATATATGACGTCTGTCGACGTCAGTTCAACGTGTCCTAATGAAAACCGTCAACTTCCCCCCCCCCCCCCCCCCCCTCGTCATTTACCAGAATTGTGTACCCCCCCTGTTTCCCTGGCAAAATCTCCATTGTCTGAGTGGTTTCGAGGTTACGTCATTGGCAGGTTAATTACTTTCAAGGTATTTCCATCACATTCCGCTAGAGGGTACCAAATTTACATTCGCTGCTACAGCGACGCAATTTTGGGAACACGCGTGACAGTTGACAAGAAAACAACACAGACTAAAAGCAGACACAATAACACGGTTTACAATACTCGTGGATAATTAAAAAGAAAAATTAATTATCAACTCGAATTCATTTTTTTTAATATTGAGCCAAAAAACCATTTTCGCAAAAATTAACAATTTCGTGAACGCACGTCACAAGGATAGCGCCATACCTTACCTAACGTCAATAAACGTATAATTGACTGTGAAGAAATAAAAAAAAATTTATTATTTTTGTTATCGTCGTAATAATTAATTTTTGAATTTTGAGATCAATCGGGACTTTCCCACGTATATACTGCGCGTATACATATATTATGCGTGTACGCATAAACGGCTTGACACTGTAGCTCCTTATGCAGATACCGTTTGGCCTATATGACCGTAATGGACGCATCCGCATTCCGTATGACTTTCGCGCTTTCTTATTGAAAGTAAAGAATTGTCCCTGCGCCCACGCCAATGCGCTCTGCTACAGTTCATAATGACGAACAGATAGCGAAGAGTCCATTGGTATTCCATACTGGATTTCCTGTCTATGGCACGTGCAAGTATATCGAGCTAGTGCACATTTGTTCACGGACGTAAGGATAGCCAGTGGCTATGCAAAGCTTTCTATGAATCGACTGTATCAAACGCTCGCCCAGAATATTATATTATTGAGGATAAAACAATTTTCCCGTCTTCGCATAAGGATACAAATATATTGAAAATTTCGTCAATGTATCCGCTCCGTACAATTTTTTTGAGTGCACGCCCAATTTTTCGGTATCGACACGAGCCGAGTTCCTCGCTTAAAATTCGACGATGTATAAGGGTATACACGGTGTAAAAAAAATGAAAAAGATAAAAAGTATCTCAAAGAAGAGGTACCTGAAAGAACTCTTGCTTGAAATAATAAAAATTCATTTAGACAGAAATTGATAAAATTTTTCGACTTTTTCGTTTGATGCTCTGTCGGTGGTAGGCCTGAGTTGGGAAACGGTGGATGAGAGAGTGGGGGAATTAAAAATATATCCACCTGAATGTAAGAGAGCAAAGAGTACAAAGTAAGAAAAAAAAAAAAAAGCAAAGGCCATTGGGCATTGGTCGGATGGGGTAGATGGGACAGGGTGGAGCGGGGGGGGGAGGGGGGATGGAAAGGTAGGAAAAGCAGAAGGAAAATGTTGATTAAGTGAGTATAAAAGCTTTCCACCATAAATTTCTAAGAATAGGTCGATCGATCCGTTCCGACGATACGCTACGTTTTTGCTTTCTGTTTTTTTTTTTTCTTTTCATTTCTTTCTTCATTTTTTTTTCATTCCTCCTCCGCCCTTCTTCAAATCTTCGGTTGCAACTTTTTGGCCGTGTTCCGGGGATCCGCTCCGACCCCCTGCCAACCTCCCCCTCCGACACTTGGCAAATAGATATTTATAGGGGAGTCTATGAAAAACTTGGGAAAAAAAAAAATCATCCCCCAATGTTCGGGGGTAGATTTTGTCCAACCCTCGCACCCCCAAGCGTGGGAATTCGTGGTTGATATAGCATGAATATAGGTGCGGGAGGACGAGGTGGGGAAAGGGAGGGATGATACGAAAGAAGAAAATAAATTAAAAAATCTCATAAAACTACTTGGCCTCCGGCGCACCGCGGGGTGGCGATAGGAGTCAAGAGGGCAGTAATGGCGATATAGCGTAAATATATTGTAGTATACGAAGACGTATGGAAAAGATCGAGAATTTCGTTACGAACTCTGATAAGAGTATCGGGGGTGGTTTTTAAATATGCGCTAGGGGTAGTAATGCCCGGGGTGTCAGAATCGTTTTGTAAGCACGTCAAAGATACTCGAGTGTTACGCCACTGTCGATGTAAGCCAGTGGTAATAATAATAACAGTAATAATAATAATAATAATAATAACGCATAAAAATATTTAAAGAGACTGTACGAGAATATACGTCATAGGATAGAGACAAATATTTTTTTTTTTGAAAAAATTTCTGACACGTACTTCCGATTGACGAAAAGTCTGCATCCACGTTAGTAGACACTGAACGTAAAGTACGTTTATCGTCGCGTCTCGTGGAAAAAAAAAATAAAATAAAATTGATCGTAAGGAAGATCGAAGACGTTCTTTAATTTTTTTTTTTACTTTTTCTTCTACCGCCGTTCGCACGCCCATCTGCGTTCATTTTTTCTCTCGCTCTTTTTCTCGCGTGGAAAATTGGCGAAAGTCAAAATTGGTTTTTCCAAATGCCTCGTGGGGATCGTGGTTTTTTTTTTGACGAGGGAGGAAATTTTTTTGGCTCATTCGTTCTTGGTGTCTTTTTTTTTTTGGGTCGTATTTTAATCTGCTTGTTATATAACGGTAACGGCCATTGTCGACGCCATTTTCCTTCTGTCAGATATTCCGTCGTCTGCCGAATATTAGGCCTTTGATTGATCGTTTTCCCCGTTCCGATATTTTGCACGGCTCTACGTCATACGCCAGACGCGTCAACTATTTTTCTCGTCTTTTTTTTTCTCCCGACTCCGAGCGTGCACGTGAAATTGGCGGGGTTTTTGAAAATTCGAAATAACGCGTCCCTCACATTCGTTAAAAGGACTATTGTTCTGTCCGCATTCAATATTCATGTATTTAACGTCAATCAGTCTCGATCTATTGATATTCATTATAATAATAATAATAATAATAATCAGTCGCAACTGAATGCATCGATTCGTCTTGCAATTTCGATAATGTGCATGTAAAGTGCACTTTGGACATGAAAATTCAATCCATTAACAGTTGCGTTACAGTTCCAACCACCGTTGCGTCGTAGACGAAAAAAAAAAAGTTTCATTTAACGCAACAGTTGAAAAATTAATTTTAAGCAAATTTTGTTTTTTTTTTTCATCCCTTAACAAAATATTGAATACGCAATTATTTTGACACTTAATACTTGCCATGTAACTAAATCAAGGTATATCCAATAAACGAATGTAAAATTGTTTCGTCCTTTAAGAAAATATTGAATACGCAATTACTTTGACACTTAATATTTGCGATTTAATTATATCAAGGTATATATATACAACAAACGAATGTAACAGCATCGCAATAAAGCCCACCTCGGCAAATAAAAGTTTATCAAGATACAATGTAAGCGGAACGGAAGTTGCCGCTGAAGAATAAATACACCGGGTGATTCGTTACGTTTTAATTACACGAGGGATAATGACAAAGTTCGCCAAGCGTATGGTTGACGCGACCGTAGTAAGTTTAAGGAAGAAATTTCCCAGTTTAAATTTTCAATTGGTCGATTTCATTAATTGCAAAGTTATCCATTCGCTTTACGTATAAAGCAGAAAAGGCAGATGCACGAATATAAAATTGAATAAGCTGGTGGGATCGTAAAAAAAAACCAAATTCTCGCAGCAATAAAAAAGAATTTGTCCCGACTACCCAATTTCGTAAAATCCTGAAACAGCTAAAGCGGATACGCTTTTTGGATTTTTACCAAAATTTAGCCGCCGATTGAAAGGTAAGCCCCCACTGGACATCTCCTGTAATCCCATTGACCGGAATATATACGAACGCTTTCGTTCTCTACACACAGTACACCCTGTACATTACCCTATAGTATCGCTCACAAATGATTCGTTCCATACACCATAAGTATCGTCAATTTATATTCACAGTAGATACACTGCATACTATATACACTATAGTATATTTAGTCTTTATATACTGTACACCCCGTATATTTAACTATAGCACTGCTTTCATTTCATTCTGCACACACTATACCATACCGTATATATACAACTCCCGTATCATTAGCCCGAACACATTTGATTCTCCCCATAATACCCAGTGTGTCTTTTAAAACGAGCAATAACAGCACGAATAACCTACAGTCTATTCATCCAAAGTTCGATCTATCTCTTTGACTGAGTTACCGCGGTTAATCATACCGTAATTATATTTCTCGAAATATCCCCGTATCCCCAACAATCAAAAACTCCAACAATGGCGTCTCCGCTGATATCCCCAGACTCCAATTAATAATCGCATTATTTAACGTCACGATTTATTAGCCTGTTAACATTTTCTGGCTGTACTATACTTTATACGCCGATAGCGATACGTACAACCCCTCATATATTAACATCTCCCGGCTTCTAGAACGATTTCACGTCCCCCCCCCCCCCTGACAAACCCTTCCTGTATACTGATATCATTTCGGTAGTTGGTGGGGGTAGGCAAGGGGGGGGGGGGAGGTGGTATCCCCATGCAAGTTTACCCGGACGACAAATTTCACGCACATACGCAATGCGGCAGTTGGTAGCGATAAGGTAACGAGACATCTAGCGTGAGATAATTGAAGTAACATTGAAATTATTTCGTCCTCCTCCACTGTTGTCGAATTTCCTAAAACTTCGTTTAAACGCGATACGGAGCAGTCTGCGATTCAACGTACGTTCCATTTGTCTCGATACCTACGCCAATGCTTGTCGCCCCAGTGACGTTGAAACTCGCGCTGTTGTCTTTTGACGTCATTTTCTACCGAGATTGCGACGATAACGCGCGTACGTGTATCTACACGGATTATTGTCTTCCCTCGGTGTACGTATCGTGTAGCCATTGCGTATTGTTACAACGAAACGTAATCATGGCGGGAATATTTGAATTCAAATTTACCCCGCGCTAACCGCTTCTTGGCTCCCGATACACGAAATTAATTCTCGCTTCCAGCCTCTCGCTGAACACAGTGCGAATGCGAGGGACAGAGGCAAGAAGAACTATTGTGCCATTGATTCGTAAGGGACGCCAAGGGGATGAAGGGGCTGATACGAGGAACGAGAGGAAACAAAGACAAAATGACGAATTCTCTAGCTGTTAGGAATCTCGTCGTCAGTGGGGTTAAAACTATTGGACCGTGGATTGTGATGAGTCTAGTATACGTATTGTATATAGACATACAGTGATATTGCCGAGTAGGTATTGGACAGAAAGCGTGGATAAGTAAAGTCGAATAGACGCTAGTATTTGCAGACGGGGCAAGAAGGCATTTCCGATAATAAGAAAACCCGGGAAATTCAAAACGGACCGATGACGATTCGTCGCGATCTTGGTGAAATGGGTCGAGCAAAAATATCTGATTTTCAGATTTCGTAAACTTTCAGCTTAGTTCATACTTGGCGTAAAAAAGTATTTGGTAAATGCAGGTACACTCGGTGACGTGGAATAAATTCGCTATTTTTAATTTTTTTTTTTTTTTTCGAAAGAAACTTACTTCTGTCATTTTTTTTTTTTTTCGTCTTTAATCTCTTCCGCGGAACGAGAACAAATTTACGTGGGGAAAAAAAACTGATGGAAAAATTCACCCTCAGGAATTTCCATTATTCCCTAGGGGATTTTAAGGGTGGCATTACATATTTCATTATTGTTCATTCATCTTCATTACACGTACAGAAACTTATTCATTCTTCCTTTCGCACCCTGTCACCGTTTCGTTACTTATTCCATGCCGCGTCTCACTTCCGCCCTCTCGGCTTCCCGTATCTCTTACGTATACATTTATACACGTATCACTCGAAGCCAACCTGACCCAACTTTTTATTTACTCAATAAACCTGTTCGTGACTATTTGCACGGACTTTACTGTATATGCTTTCAACTTGAGCCTAGAAATAAACTACCCTCATAGATAACGTCGTCAAAGGTACCGTTTGTATGGGGGACGAAAGGGTAGTTTTGCGGTTTCACTGACCGTCAGACCCATCGCGATAACGGGGCTACCCAACTGTTATGCCCTTAACGACCATAGAAAACTGATTATCGTCAACTGTGCTCGGGTACAGTCTGACGCAAGAACACGGTGACTCCGAAGATTTTATCTTCAATTCGAAACTCAACACCCTACGTATATGCTGGCTATTAAATGCACGATGAATATTTATGTTGTTGGTAAAATCAGAATGACACACAGTGCTGTCAAACGTACCCCCTCGGCCCTCTAAATACCCAAGACGTGTTTATTCGCTCGCTTAATATGCGAATTATGAAATATACATATTTATTACGCAATTATAGCTCGAATGATAATGGCAATGCTAATACGAGCAAAGAAAAGGGGGGGTAAGTATGTAATTTGGGGGTTGGTAACGAAACACGTCGTACCTCGACTATTTGAAAGGGTACCGCGGTGTTAATTAGAAAGCCGGGCTAATAAGGGATATTAAAATTTCATATGCCCCGTGGGGATAAAAACATGATGACGTACCTAACCTCCTTGAAGACACCCTCGGATTGCATTATAAAGTCTGGCGTCTCGTGTATGTATATATGGGAAAGCCAGGAGTACCAACGTTCGCTATCCAAATGAGTGACGACTTTTATCAGCTCTTCGCCAACTTTGTTCAGAGGCGTTCTTGGCTTGTGATAATTAGAAGAAAAAAAAAAGCGATGCTTTAGATATATTTTTTTCTTTTTTACTTTTCTAAGTAAAAATCCGTAATTTGCGTCATTTTACGTTTGCCTGTACAAGGAGGTCGGTGCAGGGGGTGGTAATAGTGAAAGGAATTTTTAAAAACAGTCTCGATCGTTCGCCGATCATGAAAATCGTATTGACGTGTCCTTGTTATTCTGCGATCGGTTCGTCGCTACATGAAAACCGTGCTCGGTCTATCCGGGAATTGATTCGATGGGTGGAGAATCGATGCTGGAGAGGGATGATGAAAGCTATGAAAAGGCGCTTTTAATTTCCTTTGAATCGTCCCTAAGTAATTCCTTGTAACGAGATCGGATTATCTTCAGTGGATCGTGTATTCGATTTCGATTTTTTGTTTTCATTTTTTTTTTCAAAAATATTATCATCCCGATTAACCGCCCTTCGATTAGAGCAGGGAAGCATGCGTGAATGACGTAACGGTCGCGACCAAAGCGGCTTCATTGTTTTCCCATCAATAAACTAATATCGTAGTCCCCGCCCACTTTTGATATCCGACCATATCCGCTATCGGGCGCCCTTACCACTTGCATCGTTCTAGAACGAAATTATCGCATTAGAGGCAGCTTAATTATGGCCACCGAACCCACTCCACCTTGCCCGACAGTCTCCTAGCTCGGTTAATTAGCGAGGAAATAATTTCTCGGTCATTAACTACGTCGCCCGAGGTAGTACGGATTGTATAGGTTAGAACGTCAGTGCGCATGCGTCAAACCATAGCCGCGCACGTGCTCGTGACTCGAGATTGTTCCCTCGAACAAACAATGGATCGCCACTGACGTCAGAAACCTACGTAGGAAACAATGACGCAGTTAATGACGTTCTCATTGACACTTTTCATACATTTCTTCTTTCTCTTTTTTTTTCTTCTTTTCATTACTTTCATTTCGTTCAGAACCTTTCTTCGTCGCCGCTTCCACCCTTTTATATTCCACGAAATCCCATTGTCGTGTAATGGTGACGAATTTCTTTTTTTTTTTTTTCTTCTTCACTTACGACCGCATCTCCATTGGACGATAGAGAGTTCTAGTGGTGACTAGAAAAAAAGTCCCTAGAAAAAAGTAACTAGCAGTGCCAGTTTACCGGCTAAATGTATTCTCGGGTTTTGTTCGCTATCGGAATTCCATTAGGGCGCCGGCTATCGGCGATCCTACGAACTACGGGGCTACAGGTACGAACTTTTTTTCTATCATCCGTTTTATCATAACGTCCACACCGCTCGCCGCGATCCTCCAATTTCCATTCGCCAGTGCGATTGGCTTGCATGTCGATGCGCCATAAAGTTTGATATCGAATCGTGTCGTATGATTAAAACAAAAGTCAAAATGGAAGTCACGCCGATATACGTATATTCTACTATACTTGCACATGCTCCGCGTACGCGCATGGACTACGCCGTAGATCGGAGCATATATAACATATGCATTCATATACGTAAGAGAAGGACGAAGATACGTGGTATCAGACCTTGTCGTATGTTTTCCAGTGATACCAACTGTACCAAAAAGATTTCATCTGACGTTACTCGCGGAAACGTCAGATATTCCAAGCCGTGCCTTTTGAATTGCAAATATTTCCCGCTCGACGATTGCGCATGCGCGTCTGCCAGTCACACTTTTCATCACGCCACGTAATTTTCATATGCGTCCACAGACCACCAACGACGTCCCGACGCTCCAGTCACTCAGGCTCAACCGTAGCTAAAACACGACGTATCTTTTTTTCTTAAAGGAGAGCTGCGAATTTTCGCGACACCCGTTCACGCGATATCCGCGTAAAAATGCAAGTCTCGTTTATACATATTTAAACGCGCTTCGTCAAAAAAAAAAAAAAAAAGTCAACGAGTATCCATTTTAACCTGAAATTTGAAAGTGGCGCAAACGCACGTCAGTAATAAACTATCTTTATGGCAAAGTGTATAGTCCTTTTTAAGAGAGATACTATACTGCATACGTTATTGTATACGACCCTGCATCGCTGTAGTGGATATACGATATATCTTATATATTAGTATATCATACAATATATGCTGTATCGTATATGCGATATACAATATATATCGCTGCTATTCCGCACCTGTCACAGGGATACTAATTGCCAATTAATCAATGTTCTCGTATGTAAGAGAAGTGCTGATTGGGTTGTGCTAAAAATGAATACGATTGGGTCTGCGAGATCGTTGGGTTCGAACGATATATTCTTATTTGCGATATATTTCGCGATATTTATTTGAAATTTTTATTTTACGTCAAATATACGATATAACGTATGAATTGCAAAACAGGCAAAAGTGATATTTTACGTAAAAAGAAAATCTTAATTTTTCGAATTTTAAAAAACAATTTTCAAAGATATTTAGGATCTGTCGATTAATTGACAACGTGTCGTCATTTTTTAATTATATCTTCTCATGGTGTATCATTTCGAGGCGCTTACGAAACCACGGCTGTAGTTTTTTAAATTTTTTTCATCGCGATTTTTTCTATGGAAACGAAGAATCGCGTACGAAGCGATACGTGATCCAAGCATTGTACATATGTGTATGGCTCACTTTTGTGTGCATAGATACGTGCATATATGTATCATATGTACTTTGTATATATATATATATATATATATATATTGTACGAAACGTAGGGATTTTAATACCCGCTCGATTTGGCCGGTTTTCATAGCACGAACGCGGATCGCAATATTAGCAATAGAGCCGTACTAATACCGACCTCTTTTATTAGTACGAATAACAGGGAAGTACGGGTTGGAATTTTTGTTCATTTTTGTTCATTCTTTTTTTTTTTTTTTTTTTTGGTAAATACCATTGTCTTTTCTGCTTTATTTACCTATTCGCATGCAATTTACGGCGTATACGATTTTACGAGTGCCAATGGTTGCCAATAAAAATGCCTATTAGTCATACGAATTTGAAAAAATACTAAGCCATCCTTTTTGATGCGAAATTTTGTTCTTATTTTTTCCTTTTTTTTTTTATCCAAACACGTTGGCAATATTTTACTTGTTAACAAATTCTTTCGTTTTTGTCATCGACCGTACCAACTTATTTTTTGCGTCATCGATATTCTCCGGACAGATATTATGTTAATCCCGTGCCAAAGTTAAAAGTACGGGCGTCATTCTGTAAAAGAGTTAGCTTAAACCGACGTTACTCTGGTTTACGTGCGTGCTTTGTCGAGAGATAATTCTGGAGTCTGGCGGAGTGTGTCTAGTAAAAAAAAAAAAAGTCCCTAGATATTTTCAGATAAAATACCAAGATGCTAATTGGAATGTCTAACAAAAAAAAAATCACTAGACGCAGTGTAGCCAATACAGCTACATCCTATGATCTATATGACGTAAAATTTAATCCCGAATAGTGACTTTTTAAGCTTTGCAAGTTGGCACAACATGCGTAATTGTACTTTCGTAATAAAAAGAAAAGTTGATCAGTCTGACCGAGGGGGGGGGGGGGGGGGGGATCTTTAAAACGCGAAAGGAAAA
>JARQTC010000104.1:83207-124222 GCA_030142495.1 Cephus runcator | reverse complement strand
CCGCCCCCCGCCCCCCCCCCCCCCCCCCAACTTGAAAACGCGAAAGGAAAACATGAAAAAGTCGTAATAGGAGCGAAGTAATATTTTTTGTTTTTAATTACGAAACTAAATTAATAACTGAGAAACGTCCGTTAAAGACTTCCTTTGTGCTTTAATAAAAAAATAATTTTTTTAAATCGTTTCCTGCTTTTTTCATGAATGTCTTATAACGAACAAATTTTATTATATTTTCTCTCGTCGTTGTTATCGTCTTTGTACAAGAGTGACGATTAAATTTTTTTGTATTCGTTTCTCCCCTCCACTTATTATTTCATTTCTAATAATCACCTCCCCTCCCCTCCCCCCTTCGTTCCATGATGAAACTTCTCCTTTTTATTTAATATCCGTATCCCTTATTTATCCATCTTGAGACCCTTATCTGATTTCGGAAAATAAAATTGCTTGGAAGGCAGGTAATTTTTGAACGTTTTTTCTTTTAATTTTTACCATAACGGCTAACTTCACGATCGTGACGTGCACGACGATCTTCGCGATACAGTTACGATGACGAATGCTGACGTCAAACGAGCTTTCAGATAATTTCAGGTATTTTCGTAAAAAGCTCAATTCTTGACTTTACTGCCTGAGAGTCAAGTAGATAAAGCTTCTCATATACTATATTCATTGCAAGCTCGTCCAGAGCTTTTACACACGAGAAATTGAAGAATACCAAAACGAATCGTAAGCTTTGGTCCAGCTTTTCCAACTTGAACATTAATCGGCCATTCGAAACGAGCTTATCTCTCGAGTTACAAAGTTCAGCGTGATTTAGAATAAAGTTCGCTGAGAACTGAATCCAAATGATAAGGCAAGTGCACGTGCATTTGAAAAAGCACATAATACAACTCGTAGTTAGCTGTCGAATGAGCTTTTCGTTAATCGATAGAGAAAAAAAGCTGCTGCGCTCCGTCGGCGTTCGATCGCATCTTTAACGTAAAATCATACAGGCTGATTATAGCGAAAAGATTCCACGATGAGATTTCGCGAGAGAGCCAAAAAAGTGCCAATAACATTTTAGAGCTTTTTAAAAAAAATGTCACTGATAAACTTGTTTTCAAAACTCTGACGTAACCTGACAAGCAAGGGACGATGAAGGATCGTAAATACGTGAATGGCTTTTAAAAAAGTTCAATTTGCTCGTATAAAGTAAACTCGTAAACGTACAGCCTGTCTCTTAAAGGCGACCGATTTTATTTTTTAATCTCTAATTTTAAAAGCTCGTTGAACTCATCCTGATTTCCGCTACGAATTTCTTGTTCCGATTTTCATGTAAATTCATTTCATTTGAAAATAAAAAATTTTTACCATAACGATTTATCGTAAAAATTGTATACCCCGTGTACCTGTTTTTTTTTACACGTTCATTTTACCATTACCGATTACAAGCTTATAAACACTTTTGACTATCTCCAGCGTCCGTTCGACGTATACTTTGTTTTCCGTGGATCCTAAGCTCCGATATATATATTTAACGTTAGGGTTGTACAAGTAACCCTCCGCTACGGAATCGGCGAATTCGTACGCGAATTGCCCGTTAGATTAGGGTAGATGGCGTTGCATATTTCATGCTGCCTTGTAACCTAACGTAATGTACGCCCCGCATGGGAAATCGTAACATGGCCGCGATACAAACTTCCGGCACAGGCCTAGAAGACCCTCGTCTCCTGTACCTGAAGTAGGAGCGTCTATTCTGCAGTCGCCGGAAAACAATTTTCGACGAGCTTCGAACGTGCTTCAAGTTAGAAGGAATGGGCTATAGATCTTCCTGGTAAACAGACGGGAATGTTTGTAAAGTCGAAATGAAAATGTCTGTATAAATGAAAAAAAAAAAATAGAAACATTAAATCTACTGTAAAATATATATATATATATATATACATTTTATACAGTACTTTGAGTATACATTTTTTTTTTCACGAAATCCCCTATATCAATATTTTGGTAATGGGCATTAATTATCTTCTTACAATTATTTTTCAACTAATAGGACCAGTGATCAATATATTAATATATATATATATATTATATATTATTTCGCCATTATATATATATATATTTATGTATTATATATCCTACTGGTAATGCACACTCAGACTTCTCGAGAAAGTCTGGTTGGCTGCCGGTGTTATCACAGAGTTACTCGCGTTCGCCAACCACTTAGGTATGGCGAATGCACGTGCACCAACTCCGGTAACAGATAAGGATGGTGTCTATAAATTAATTAGTCCAAGTCTCAGAGTCTAAAAGCCCGTAGCGTCGCGACGCCCCTTCTAAATCTGCATTACCTGAGCCACCTGCCGAGCGCCGATGGCGTCCAGGTCTCGACGTCGTCATTCCGTCTACGACGTTTGCAAAATACTCCGCCGGCAAACTTAACCTTAAAAGCTTTCGCGACATTGCTCTGTCTAAGCTTTTAGCGGGAAATTCAAATTCATTATTAATCGTCATATATGCTTTACGTATATTTTTAAGTAAACGTTGATAAAAATTGAATTTTTCACCGTACCATGAAGAATCGTAGTTTTACGTAATAATTCGAAAATTAATTTATGCATCACCATTATTATTAATGCTCGTCAACAAACGAATTTGTATCGTTGTCTTCGTCTGTTTTCACGCTTTTATGGAAATTCGTGAGTTTATGCATTTTTTGGACATTTTTATTCGTTTTTGCATATTTTTTCAGGTTTTTATGAAGTACCTGTTATCAGGACGATTATTTCGATTTTATACTTTTCGGGGGATTTTGTAATTGGCGTCATTTTTGTATACGCCTCCGAGGCGTCGCGACGCTTTCGTATTCTCTTACCGACGCCTGGCGTCTCTCTGAGAGAAAATCGAACGGCACGTCGTATGAATATCGTATGAGTGGATATTGGGCGGTGCACAGGCAGACGCGCTATATGTAACTGTATCTAAAGTGCTACCGATCGTAACTACAAGTTGCACGTGTGCAGATTGCATTTGTTGCACGTTGCACATTGGCGATGAATAAATTGGAAAACAAAAAAAATTATTAATTTCATTTCGAAATTTGCTAAGTATCGGAGCACCGTTGTTTTATTGATTCATATAATCCGTGCCAGTAACAATAGTTACTGCTGACGAAGGGGTATTTCCATTTCAATTACATATTCTATTATGACGCTTATATCTAACGTTGTGTGTGTAATATATATTCCGAACGTAATAATATATTATTCGACATTCGAATTTCGGATAAATCCCATTTATATCAGAATTACGTCCGATTAATGAATAAATTCTGGGCATTTCCATGAAAAATATATTATTAATACAATAATAATAACATTTAATCAAAATGCACGTGCATTGATAAACGTGTTATACGTAACAACACCTTCGATTAAATATAAATAGACTGTAGACAGTGAATTTTCACTCCGTGAAATTCAAGTTCGTAAGAATTTTTTTTTTTAAATAAAAAAATCATAAAGTCGCCGTGCGATCTTTTAAGATTTACATTTAGAAAAGCGTTCCATTGTCAACGAGCCGTTCGACTGCGATTTACATCAGTTTTACAGAAATTCTGTATAAAAGCAGAAAAAAATATTTGGTTTAGCTACAAAAATGTGATATAACCATGCAATAAAAAAAAAAAACCAAAAATCCCACATGCGATCTCGCGTGTAAAGTTGATAACGAGACTTAAGCGTTTAAACGCACGTTCACGGCCGCAATGGTATTTCCGGATTTGCTGAGCAAAAAAAGTTACTTAGAGAATTTTTTAGTTCCGGTCAAAAAACCCGAAACTTGTTATACTTATATACTTTTCATTAAGGATTACTTCATATTGGAATAATATATGGTCTCTGACTCGTGGGACGTATATCTGTAACCATATATCTATATCTGTATTATAATATATAGGCAGTACAGAGAACAGTCCTATATTTCGTTTTTATACGAATACGCGGCTCCCCGCAAGATGGTGCAGTCTCGATGTATACATATATATATGTAGAGAGTTTCCCTATAGGAATAAATTTAAATAACCGAGAGCTCTTTGATATGTTAATGTTCGCCGTAGATATGGAAGAACTCTCGCTGCCTCGACTGTAGCATCTCGGTATCCCAGCAACACCGGATCCGACGTATCGAGATACGAAAGTTCTTTGATAACGATTCTTTAAAGATATTTTTTGCAAGTTTTCCTCTTCTTTATTTAACACCCCAGTGTCTATTCTTGCCTTATCTTTTTTTTCTTTTATCTTATTTTGCACCTTCTTCTTTTTTTTTTTTTCATTTCTATTTCCTCCGATTTACGTTTTCTACGTCTCCGCACCTGCGCGTTCCCTATGTAAATTTTGCAGCTCTTTTATGTTTCTTTCTTTTTTCGTTTTTTTTTTTCTTTCCTATTCCTGGAAACAGTTTTCCCGAGTTTCTCATTGTTCTCTCGTTTCCGCCATTTCTTTCTGCTCCATCCACTTCGTTCCTCCTATACTTTCTTTCTTTTCTTCTCTACTTTTACTCCCGGGAATAAGTATTGGATAATCCCCGCGAATACCTAAAAACACTTTTCCGTCTAAGTGATATGATAAGCTTTTACTTTATCGTTATCTTGAATATATCTTTATTTTTTATCTCACTCTTTTTTTTTTTTTTTTCGTTACTCTCTTTTTGATGTCAATCATCTTCATATTCTATACGTAATCTCGTGCGTTATTCTCATATTGCGTATTGAACTTGCTACAGTCTTTTTCATATTTGGTAATCATCAACGTGGCCCCAAATCATACCCATGGATACCAAATTTAATTCGAAAAAAATTTTCACATAGATCTAATTTCATTTTTTTTTGTATCACAATACACTTTGTTCAATAATAAATCAGCAGATTTCGTCTAAAAATTTATTTATTTATACAAAATAAATCTTCATTAACACCTTGGGTTCATTTTACAAATTTAATTCGTAATTATGCACTACAGTGCAAGAAATGCATGACGAGTCTGACTGGTCAAAATTGCCAAGAGGTGGTTCGCGGGTGGGTTAAAGCTCGGTTCACAAGTGTGCAAATTATTATGTCGGATAAACCTGTTTTTTATTCACTGTATAATTATTTATTATAATAATAAACTATCAACAGATTATATATATATATCAAAACTTACCCCCTGAGTGACGAATAGAAAGGAATAAAATAAAAAAAGTTTTTTTTGCAATTTTCTTTCTACACTTTTCTCAATAAAAAATTAATTATTATTTTCGCACACGCTTTAACGATATTTCACTAATCAATCACGAACGATAACGAATTTCGTCCAATTAGCATCACCTACGAAAACGCGTACCGTTCCGGACCTACTGTACGCGACGAAGAATCATTTGATACTGTCTTATCAGTACCAAATTCCCCATTGAAATTCCTTAGCACAGACGTTGGTCTCTTTAATTCCAAAGGCGTGTACCGTGTGTAAAAAAAATATATGTATACAGTACATTAATAAATTCTTGGTAAATAACGTCGCGTACGAGTAAATATTTCAAGTGTTATTTAAAGTCGGATGATAAGAGAAATTAAACACGCGTCGAGATCTGAGCTAACTTGATAAGAGAAAAAGAAAAAGACGAAAAATATTTATTTTGCTCTTTCAGTCGGAATTTATCTTGGAATAATATTTCGTAAGTATAACAAAGCACACGGTATATCAAGTAACGACGAAAGGAGTAAGTAGCGAATTGATAAAAGAAAAAAAAAAAAGAAAATAAAATAAAATGGAACAATGAAAGTGAAAATTTAAATCAAGTCGCTAGACTGATAACAGGTTGACTAACGTTGCAAGTAAACGTTATCTTAGCCACTGAGCGTATCGAATGACTGAGGAAATTTTAATTTGATCCCTGCCGAGTTTTTATTATTATTATTATTATATCTTATCTATATTTTTCTTGGATTTATATCCGTCTCTATTTTTTTTGCAAATTAAAAAGAAACCTCGATTGAATTAAGAGTAAAACACTGTTTCATCGTTTTCCAATTTCCGGGGAATAAGAGCGAATCAATGTTTCCGGAAGTAAACGCTTTTTTCTTTTAACACCGTCCCTCCACGGTTCAACTTCAAAGTTACCTTGTTAGAATCATGCTCTGGATTCTACTTGGATTCTGGCTTCACCAGATGAGACTTCTTGTACTGCTACTATTTCTACTACTGTTGCTGCTACTACTACACTACTGCTACTACTACTATTGCTACTGCTATTAGTTCTACTAGTACTACTAGTACTATTGCTATTACTATTACTATACCTTTTTATCTTATATTACATATGTAAATTGCATTTCGGTTACACGTCTATTAATTGCTCCTGATTAAAATATGACTGCGATAATCAAAAAGCTAGTTTGCTAATTGCCAGCAATGAATATTTTACTTGGGATTTGCGGAAACGTTCACTTCCGTTTCCTGTCTTCTCCTACGTACTGTACCTATGTACACCCTGTTTCAAACGCACCTCTAATTATGTGAACCAAAGTGTTGCCGAATGAAAAAAATTATTTTTACTAAATTCTCTATTTTTCGTCATTGCCACAAGTGTATCACGAAACCATAGCATTTTTCATGTATTATAAAAAAAAATTGATCTCACACGTGATTCACGTTTTGAATATTTAAAATCTCAGGACGATACAAAAATTGTGTTCTGCCCGTCATTCCTCATGAAAAAAAAAAAAAGGGTAAAACTTTTATCGTTCCTTCAAGAACGACGGCATATGTGAATACGTTGCACGTCACATATGTATATATAAATGTATGCAGATACTTTCGTAAACGTCAGTCCAGGATAGGAAAAAAAAAAAAAAAAACTTTCAAATTTTTTCTTTCCTTTTTTTTTCGGTTTCCTCCATCTTCTCTCTCTCTCGCCATCCCTTCGCGGAGGTCCCAGAGCAATTGTTTTTCCTCCCCTAGGATAAGGGCTCGTTTTAAAATACGTTTACTCATACCTGTCGCGCCACGCCTCGCTCGCGTCAGCCGCTCGGACTCGCTCGTTTTTTATTCGGCCTTGACAAATTGCCATGAATTTTGTATGTTTTCACGCATACGAGCCTATTGCGTCTGGCCCGAATACCTTCGGACTTTATCTACTTGCTCTGTGCGCCGGGCACATTGCAAGTCCCTCGGACCAATCCATTTGGACCTTGGTACATAAAAGTCAGGGTTCGCTTTGAGAATTGCCTGCGATCGATAAAAAATTACAACCCTTAACTCGTGTCCGATGAAATTTAATCGGTGGCATTAATTGCCGATGTCATCTAAAAGATCGTTTGTTATCAAGCCGGTAGTTGGACAGGTGCTTATTTGTAATTGGGTATAAATTTAATTGATAAGGGTGAGAGGCGATGATAAATAACAATATTCCTTCAAGGGGTCACAATTATGGGTTTTTACTTGTAGGTTAGAATAGGGGATGGAATATTTGCAAGTGTCTTATTTATAAGTGGGTACACTTGAGACAGTCGGGTTATTGCCTTTTATTATTTATTATGTAAAAAGAGAAGGGCGAGTTTACAAGGGAGGATAATGGATATCGTTAAGGGATGTTTTAAAATTGGAACGCTGAATAATTATAATTCAGCCTTCGAAATCGTCATCTGGCTCAAAATTTTGGACTGCTCGAGAGGGGGTGGTTAATGCGAGTAAAACAACCCCTGGGTAATCGACGCTTACGTATCTGTATTATTCGCGTATCGGCAGGGCATTTTACCGTGTGTTCGCTAAGAGGATTAAAAGCGACTCGGCACAGTGACAGTCGTCAGATTGAAAATTTTCAAAAAGTCAAAAGTACAAAAGTGTCTTGGAAAAGAATCGCCAAAAAATTTTCAGACGATGAGGGAGATCAAAATTAAAAGAAAAAAAAAACTACCCTTGTATAAAATTCGCATAATGAGTATCACATTAGCGAACAACCCTTAAAGCAGGTGGTAAGGCTGGGGTCCCGTAGAGGGTGGACTTTAATTAAATAATTAAATGTTCCTCAGCTTCTCCGACCCTTGAACTCTCTAACCACCCTCTACCCTCTTCTCATCCCCCCATTCATCAGCCATACACTGACTGCGAAGGAATTAGAAAGCCGAAAAGAGTCTCGTAAGAAAAGGATTTTTCCGCCGTGTAAAATTGATCCGTCGGGGGTCACGTGATGGGGATGATAAAGGGCGGGCAAAAAAAGAAGCACAGGGTACGTGACCTTCCTAACTGGATTCAGTGGAAAAGGATGCGGATCGTCAAGTCGGTCCATGTCTCACATGAAAATTGGTGTTGGATACGTAAACGGAGAGAATTTTTTGGTGAATTTTTGGTAAATTTTTTTTTTCCAAAATTTACGATAAAATTTATCGTAAAAATCAGTAATCGCGGTATATCGTTACCGTATCATTACTTATTACAAGTAAATTTTACAGTGCACAAGGTAAATATACTTATTTGCAATTTTTACTGCATTCCCCGGTAAAAATGTACCTGACTTGATGTAAAATTTTGTTATTTTGTAAAAAAAATGTAATTGATATAACCACAAATTTATTGATATTTTCACGCCACTGCAGAACGTTGGTTTTGAATTATTTTCATAACTCAAAACCGCTAAC
The DNA here is from genome assembly GCA_030142495.1 of Cephus runcator. Lineage (NCBI taxonomy): Eukaryota > Metazoa > Arthropoda > Insecta > Hymenoptera > Cephidae > Cephus > Cephus runcator. The sequence continues at coordinate 115,575 of JARQTC010000104.1, read as the reverse complement.
CAAAATCCGAGACCTAACCTACGTCAAATTCGGTATGCCAGGCGGCCGCCAGCCAATTTCTTTTTCACCGGGAATCGACCTACCGGTATAACCTGAGAGTTGACTCAAAACAGCCTTAACATCGCAAAAACAAGAGCTCTGGTAGAGCCCATCGGAAAAAAACGATAGTTTAACGGATCCTGCCGATATTTGGCGCTACGTAAAATCGAGAAACGCAACCATAGACGCTGATCGTTAGAATCGCATAAAATCGGCAAAAGCAAAAAAAAAATCGAAATTCCTCCATCGATTAATAAATTATCAGGACTCACCGGAGCTGCTTCAGCTGATGGGTGAAGGACGAGAACTGCATCCAGGAGACACTCGAGTAGGCACTGCACTATAGCACAACACTGCACTTCCGAAACGCGTGCAGAAAATCTATAGGATTTTCTGAATATCGCGATAACTGCACAAGCGTGAACTTCCTATACCGTACAGGAAACGCGGCTAGAAAAACTATCAACAAACAACCCGGGAGCGCGAACCGGCTCGGACCACCCCGATCGGCGTCCCAAGACAGACTGATTTGAAGCAGTCAATCGACAACGGTAATATTTGAGAACCAATCATTCCGATTGGTCGAAATCCTTACAGCCGATAACTCTTACCTTTTCCCTCTAGTCGTCCCTTTAAACTAAATCCAGGACGTTCCTTAGCGAATCGGTACGCAACTTAGAGATCGTCCACGGCCGATTCCCCAGGGCACAGGGGCACCTATGCTGCAGCCTGTTGGTGGCAGGAATGCATTTTCCATGTTCCTTTTATTTCTTCTTTCTCTACGAGCTGGAGGAACAGACATGCAATTTTCATAATGTTTACGAGCTAGGGGAATTTCTTATTTTTTTTTATTTTTACCTAGAAATCCCTATACGCGTATATTCTAGGGGATGGTCTATACATGATTCACCCAAAAGCTCAAATTTTCAATACGCGAAATCGATCGGTATGACGAATTTCTGTGAATACGAATTTCGCTCACGTCTTATCTAATAATATATATTATCAGGGTGCATCTCCATGTGCGGATACGTATTGAATAGCAAGTACGATTTCAGGTATCTATTAGCCGGTTGAGAACGAAGCATTAAGTCTAGTTTTAAATTAAACGAAAATTTCAACACATTTAGAAATCACGTAGGTCGTGTTCCCATGACATTTGCATCCTTGTACAAGCTCCCACGGAGTTGTCGCGTCAAATCGCGTCGACAAATAGGTACCGGCCCACATCCATAGATTTTCTCCTACTTGCCGCAAGGTACTGTTCAGAAATTCCGCACCGCAGCCGCAAACTTTTCCGCACGTATTACCAGCGACTGGGATAGACGCGACATTCTGGAACGTACGGAATTTGTTTTTATCCACGTTGCTTATCCGCCTCACTTATTTTTCGAATTTCTTGTTTCTTCTTATCAGTACTTTTTTTTTTTTTTCTTCTTTTGCCTCATCTCATTTTCACTTCCGGTTTCCCAGATCAAAATCCTTAATACGTATTTCCGTCACGCGTTTCATGAAATATTAACAAATAATTCAAAATAAAAATTTTTTTTTATCTAACCAACTTTTTTTCTTATCTGTTACAGCCTTGACAGGGATCAACCCTTTACTTTCCAACTGGGTGTGGGACAGGTGATTCAAGGCTGGGACCAAGGACTCCTAGACATGTGCGTTGGTGAAAAACGGAAGTTGATAAGTCCGCCGAAGCTTGGATACGGCTACAACGGTGCCGGAAACGTAATACCCGGAGGTATTTAAAAAAAAAAAAAAAAAAAAAAAAAAAAAATTATTTAGAACATATACAAAAAAATGGTTATTAAAAAGGAAAATTATTTTTAAAAAAATATTTTTCAAACCCTCAATCAAATCTCTCATACTCATCCGTGTACGGGCTTGATGACTAAATAACGATCCTCTATTGTAATTTGCAGTTAGATTAAATGGTTTTTTGCAAATGCGGCCTCGTCCACTCGAATTACTCGAGAGACTCGTTACGAGTTATCCGCGTACAAGGGCAATCGTTAGTAACGAAATTAAAGTAAAAAATGCTATTGGACGGAATTCCAATAAAGCGTCAACCATTAAATTGAACGGTGTTGCCTCTGGCATTTCCTATCGGTTTTTTACGTATCCTGTACCTGGTCATATATGCTTGTCTTGTTTTCCGCCATTTGATCAGCCCATCTGCACGGTGCCTCTTACCACATTAAACACCATACACGTCTACGTATTTCGGACCAACTAGTACCTCCGCGCCGGTTTAAGCTACGGGCCGTTAATTTCGCCTATTAATTTCACGTGTTTAAATACCGAACGATCAAGCGCTATATTTCACTGGTGTTCGTTTAATCGTATTTCCGTTCATAATCAATATGGCAATAAAGCTGGTTACACGGGGCACAATCAGACTGTATTATTAGGTAAATTCTCATGGGCAATAAACAGTACACGATCTGTTGATAATAATTATTAGCTGCCCTTTGAATTTGAAGCAAAATAGAAATTTTGAAAAATTACCTCTTGGCTACTTTGAAAATTTATTTCTAACCGCGTGGATTATTTTATATATTTTTTTTTGTTGAGCGTGACAAAGAAAAAATTGTAAAATGACAATTTTGGAAACTTTATTTTTCATCGTTATGACTGTTTTACTTTGAAAATAAATTTTGAAAATAAATTCATCTCTTTCAATCAAAACGGACACTTCCTGTATATTGCTCCAAGGCGTATATATAGGAGTCTTGTACATCACGTACCTGTGTTATAACATAGACCGAAGTATCATACCCCCTACAGGAAATGATGCTGATATTGGTCCAGGGAGTCTGACAGTCTTTTTCTCTTTGACAGGAAGCCATTTGATCTGTATTAAATTTCGACCGATCGGTATCTTTTTTATTTCGTATCTATAACAGTCCAAACGACGACACGGACATTTCAATTTGTCGGCTTTATCAAATCTTCGCGAGTCAATCCGCATTTATATTTTGAACGCGAGACTTCATTTATTTTTTTTTTCTTCTTATTCCTTTTACTTTAATCAGAGTCACCATCGATCGGGACACTGTAATTAACTTAGTGCAAGGCAGAAATCGGAATTTAATAACCATGACGGTTATTGGATGCAGTGATCAATAAAATTAATTGGTAATTAAATATTCAAAATTTGATTGATTTCGATGAAATGGATTTTCATTGAATTTTACTGCCGTCGCGATCATTAGCCGTTAACTATAAAGAGTATGTGCACCTACGCGCACAGACGTCTTTGAGAATTTTTATGTTTATTTCGTTATGCGTAATGAAAAAAATTTTATTGTATAAAAAAATGGCACGATCAAGATTAGGAGAAATAATTTTTTTTTTTTTTTAGGTGCTACCCTTCTGTTTGACGTCGAACTGATCAATATCAGCGACTCGCCGCCGACGACTAACGTCTTCAAAGAAATCGATGGCGACAAGGACAATCAATTGTCTCGCGAGGAGGTGAGAACAATGGCAAGATCCTTTTTTTTTTTGATTTTTTATTCATCAGGATACGTGTGGTGTCGGTACGCTTCAATGGCTTTGTAATGAAGATTCCAGGGGAATCAGTTGACAGAAGAAGAATCAGTGTCCAGGCTTGGAGTCTGTATGTGAAGTAAGAGCGAGGTGTAATGAAAACTGTACCATTAGATGTTTCCAGTGAATGTCCAGCTGATGGGATCAAATTTAAAAATTAAGCCAATTGGGAATAACTATGATCTTGGTCTGGTCCAGGCTGAGAGGGACGCTATGAATTTGTAGGATAAAAGAAGTTTAAAAGAGGAGCTTTCTTAGATATTTGATAATCCAATCGGATTTTTAGATTTATCGTTTTCAATTGTTTTGACGAGTCTGGCGAAACAGGCTCCTTTGCTCTTCCGGTTCCTCCGTCTTCCGGAAGCGGAAATGTCACCCAGGTCTGGTTCATCGATGGACCACTTCGTGCTGTCACTGAAATTGGCTGATGTCAATCGAATCGTGAAGATGCGGAATTTTGATCTTGCATAATTGGAACTGAAGGATGGCTACTTCCGGTTACGATTTATTCTTATTTTTGTGTCTTGTATTCTGTGCTGTCTTGGGTCTTGTGGAGATGAAATTTTTAAATGAACCTTCGTGAATTAGTTAAAGGACCAAAGAGGATTTTATGAGTGGTCGGTTCTATTGGGTTTTGAGATTACTTAAAATTTCACCTTTGTGAGGCTGTATCTCGGAAGGGTCTGGGTTTCGGGCTTTTTCCTTTAAATTTTGAAAGATCTCTCTACGCGGAAAGTCAGAATGGTCCATGGAAGAGGCTGATACAGATCGAATTACGAAAGGGCCACTTTCGAAAAAGCCCATAAATTTTTGGAACCTGCAGTCTATTTTTGAATTTTGAAAATAAGGGAGACCTTTGGGAGGCTGCATCTCGGAGAGTCCTAAATTTAGGACCTTTTCCGCGATACAGCATCCCAAAGTAGTCATTCCGATCAGATTTCAGAAATTTTCTGACATCGCTGTAACGAACACCCTCTATACTATTTTGATTTTTCTAAGTTTTTCCGGCTTTTTGTTTTAGGTCAGCGAATATCTGAGGAAACAAATGGTGGAGGCTGAGAGCACTGGAGCTGGCGACAATGAGGAGGTCAAGAAAATGCTCGCCGATCATGACAAACTGGTAGAGGAAATCTTCCAGCACGAAGATAAAGATAAGAACGGATTTATCTCTTACGAGGAATTCAGCGGTCCTAAACACGATGAACTTTGAACATAATGCCCTTAAACAAATTCTCCATTTATTCGCTAACCGAGCTGAACTGCAATCAAGTCACACTCGAATATCTCATTCATCTCAACATTACGATGATACACAGCATCCAAAGCTCGGTGCTTCGAATTTTCTTAACTCTGTGTCAATTCAAAGACCTTCCTAAGAAGAAATAAAGAGAGAGAGAGAGAGAGAGAGAAAGAGAGACCTACAAACAGACTTATAAAAAAAAATGGAGAGCGATTCAAATTCACATTTGTTAAAAAAAAAATATGGCGCATCCACTCGCTCGCAGATACGAAGTGGACGTTTTACGAAGGAGCGGGAAATTCAAAAATTCGTAATTCTCGCTTCTCGTGTCCCCTTCGTATTTTTATCCGTGAGATTTCAACGATGACAATTAAATAGATCTTTATCATGGATCACCATCTTCTCCCTTATCACTGTTACATTCCGTGAAAACTACTAGGTCACTTGCACACAATGTGATGATCATTCATTAAGTTAGTAAAATCTGTATATGGAATGATTGTAAGGATTTTAGAAAAAGAGAAGGAGAGAGTACGTGCGCGTGTTTCTGTGTGTGTGTATATTCAAGAGAACTCTATTTGCGCGTGAGGAAAAAATAAGGAAAGAAAAGATAAAAGGAGAAAAATAAAAAAAAAAACGAGTAAATCGGTAACGAAGCGAAAATCATGAATATATAAAATAGCCATGTATAACGACTGTAATTTTTATTATGATTTTCATTTCGTACCGCCGGATGGTATCGTTGTCTCTGTCGCAAGTGAATCTTACGGGAGCAAAGAAAAAAGAGAATGAATGGTGCATAATATAGAGATGAAGTGAAAAAAAAAAGATATTTAAATCAATTAGGGCATGTGTGACTGTAAGCGAGATCGAAATTTACGATTTTTCATGATCCATTTCGAAGGATGTTTTTTTTACGTAAATAATAACAAAAAGAAAGATTAAATTTTTAAAAAGTTCAGTGTTTCCTCACTGCGATTCACTGATGTTCTCCAGATGTTTTGTCTCTCTCCTATCGTTTTTTTTTTTCGAGAAAAAAATTTTTTAAAAGAACAAGAATCGGCATCAGCTTACGAAGTGAAAAAAACAAAGAAACGGAGGATAAGAGAAAATAAAGAATTTTTATTAGGGAGGAATGATTTATAAATAAATTAATTAATTACTAAGAGTAACAAATGCGTCGCGCAGGACGACAACTTCACGTTGCTGTCATCGCTGTAACCGATACGTTTTTATTACTACATTATATTGTATGTTGTTAAAGTTGGACGAAGGTTAATAATAAAATCGTGTCTCGAGCACAATTTGTTAAAAAAAAAAAATCAAAAGACAAAGAAATCTTCACTAACCTTTCCTCGTTTCATTTTTTCCCGCCGAAAAAAATTCAAAATCCCAATCGGCGTGAACAATTCGAATTTTCAGAAAGGACTACAGGTGAGTTAAATAAATTACACAATACTCATTTACTGTCTTCTTTGCCTTTTATTTGATGCACTTTTTGAGAATTATCTTTTTTTTTCTCGTTACACATTCACATAGGCATGCGAAGTTTTTTTATACGCGGGAAATACATTTTTACGAATCGTTATACGAAATTTCACTTCGTACCACGCTAGGAGACGTGATTTATAATATTAATAATAATAATAACCATTACGATAACAACAATCGTTCTACCGGGAGAAAATTTTTGTAACTTGATATAAAATAAAAATTAAAAGAAAAAAAGAGATTTTAACTAGCGTGGATACTTCGGCAAAATTTCTAAGAACGGGATTGAGAAGCTTATGTCGTTATCACACTGCGGCGTATTACGTATACGTTGCGTGGTATTTATGTGGCAAAATATATATACTGTTTTTTAAATTTTATTATTTTTGACTTAATTACATATTTCTTTTTTTTTTCACTTTTACGGTAACCCAATCCTCTTCCGACTTGATTCTATACGCAGAGACGCGTTCTACGCGCTGACGATACGACGACCGTGTAAACGAAAATAACAAGAAGAAAGGAAAAAAAAAGAAAAAATAAACATTACGACCGCACGTCGGAAGACGATTGCGTATACGTATCAGCGCGTACGCGCCATTTTTCGAATCACATGTGGTTTTCGTAATTACGTCATACTACCTTTCTAAGAGGCACTCCCTTTAGCCTTAAAATTTTCTATAATTTTTTAACGTTAATTGACATATTTTCGTTCTATCATCAATATTGACATCACCAAAAAAAAAATTCGTCTAATTATTTCGATCGCAACCGCAAGTCAAAGAAAGATGTGAAAGACAAAGACAAAAGATGGAGTAACGATCGTTCCAGCGAATACGTCGTATAAAATTTCGAATCAAGGTGGCTGAGACGTTCGAGCGAGAAATATATATATATATATATATATATATATAAAGAGAGGAAGAGAAAGAAAAATAAAAGAGAGACAGGCATTCCGTTAAAAAATTTTGCAGAGACCATGCTGAATTTTGCGCGACGAGAATGGCGGAGGAGGGTCAAGGATTAAGAAAAAAGAGGAAGAAAAAAATGAAAAGCGAATATAAAGAATTTTGGAAATTGCGCAATAATCACGTAAAACTTCGCAGACTTCTTCCCCTTCTATTTTTTTATGTATCAAAAAAAAAGGAAAAAGTAAAAAAAGAGCTAACAGTCGCAAATTCAATACCGATTGCAAATAGCGTAACTACGCGAATACATAGCAAGTATGTACTATTGTGATATCATACAAAAAAAATTTTGCACAATATACCACCTTCACGCTGATAATCCAAATTCACGAGAAAGCTTTGGAGCATCTTCGTAAAATCTCGTGTATCTTCGTTCCGTCGCCTCCCGCCCTCCTACCCATCATTTTTCTCAATTTCCTCTCACCTCACCAAGAGAAGATTCACGACAGGATATTAATCGGATGCCAAGTACAACTTATTAAATTAAGCGTAGCAGCAGTAATCCCAAGAAAAAGAAATAAAAAAAGAACTCGACTTTTCAGCAGCCCCCTTCCTACCAAGAGAAAAACCGAAGCCCAATAAGAAAAAAAAATTCAAAAATAAATCGAATACCAAATTTATACATCATGCAAGCACTTCCCAAACTCGTAAAAAAAAAAATGGCAGGATAAATTCGTTGCATCGTTCTCGATCGTTCGTTAGTCGATTTTACGTATATCGGTATGCGCCCTTCCCTACGTCATTACCTTATTTACCCAGACAATTGCAGTTGTCGTCGTCGCTCGAAAGCACAAAACTTAACAGTAACGCAAGACCCAGAAACTCGTAATACAGCAAAGAAAGCTTGGCTGTTGTTCCGTCCGTATGGTGACTAGCAGCCGAAAGCTCAAAAAAGAAGAAGATAACGTGCCGCGAGAAGAAAATAGAAAAAAAAGAGAGAAAGAAACAAGATAAAGATTAAAAAGGAGTATGAGGTAATAGTGATTAATAATAATAATTAATAATAATAATAACATAAGAATCAAAACCGCTCAGTCGTCCCACGTTATTACCTGTTTACGCGTATATACGATTTATGGCAAGATATGTAATACTCGTCTTAAGATTGTATAAAGATGGGAAGGATCATTCGATAAGAGGATTCCAGGTACCTCGTGTGCTTCTCTTGTCACAATTTGTCTTAAAAGCAGCGATCGCTCTTCGTTGTTCGAGAAAAAAAAAATTAATTTCGAGGGAAGAAAAGATTTTTACAATACGACGTTACGTCGATAAGAATAGAGTGGTTCGTGTCCGGGCTAAATGCGAAGAGGCTCGCCGAAGCTTCGCAATTCTGCGACCGTCGCTGCCATTGATACCGTCTTATTCGTTATCTCGGGTGAAAGCATCCGTTAATCGTCCAAGAGTTCTTTTCTTGGTCAAATTCTCACGGGATAAAGCTCGTGGACGGCACCGCTGCTTTTTCTTCGACCGCAACTAGGCATGGCCGGGATAAAGGTAGGTGTCAGGGGGTCGATACTGCTCTTATTGCGAATGAGTGAAAGGGTGGCTGTGTCTCGTATTGGAGGTCGCAGGGATCAAGGGACTGCCAATCGGGTGCCTTTATCACAGTCAATAGCCCTTGATGTAAGCGGCGATGTGCTTCTTCTCTTCTTCCGAGAGGCCATTTTTCAGGGTTCTACGCACTGTAACAGGTGTAAGGCGATTTTTACATTCAGTAAAGGGTTGTGAATATCATCCCTTATTTTTTTCTTACGGATGTACTTAAAAGTCGAATGGGGGTTGTGAATTTTTTTCAAAAAAAAAAAAAAGTGTACGAAATTGATACGATACCTTTGCTTCTCAGACGTCATACGTGTTGGGTATTATCATTGATAAGCTAATCCAACCTAATCTGAAATCTCTTTCGAATAATTGCCATTTAACTTCGCGACGTGTAAAAGGTAAAATTATGCACGGTTAAGGGTTTAAAAATTTTTTTTTAATATATAAAAAAAAAATTGACTCACTTTATCGAGGTATACCGTATAGGACGACGTTACCGAGTAACCTAACCTAATCTCTATTTCTAGTCCCTCGTACTCAATTACGTAATGCGCGCTCCTTCGTTACGGCCGGGTGCTTTCCGGAAAGCTTAAGTTCGCTTTTCAAGCTAGCGAGTTGCTATTCGAAACGAGTTGTTTATACGGAGCTACGCTTGTACATGTATACCGGCGCAGAGATACTTTCGGCCGCGACTGTACTTCATTACTTTCCTGGGAAAACATTTAGTAGACTGGATACGTAACTGCTAAGTAACGAGAATAAACCGACCGGCCGGTCTGCGCGTTACTCGCATTCCAACGAGTGGCTGTGTGGCGCTCGCGTATAAATGCATCGTGACGTTTAGACGATTAAAAGTAAAAAACGAAAAAAAAAAGGTAAAAAAAATAGTAAACGAGGTTGGATCAAACGAGCGGGAAAATTCAAACTGACCTTGTATAATTTTTATCTTCTTTTCATCCCTTATACACTCAACCCCTAAGAAATAGCTGACGTCGATACGCAGTTTAGACAAGGGATATATACTTTTTTTTTCAGAATTGCCAGACGGTTCTTTTAATTGCCCGTTAATTTCCACCCCTATCGATTCTCGCACTAATAACTCAATATGTAAATATTATTTGGCTCGTAGGGGTAGCGAAAAGCACCCCTCTGTCAACCGGAGTATAACTATATAACGCAGCACTGCGCTGGTCCGCGTATTCTAGGTCGGACAGTGGTAGGTAGGTCGATGCTTCGAGGGGGTGTAAAATAAGGGTGGAAGAGGCGGGGATGGAGAGGAGGGGTACTCGATGGAATTTGTGCGATCATTAATTTAAAGGAAACGCGAACGCTTCTGTTTTTCTCGAAAATCGACGTCCCGACGATTTACACTTTCGCAGGGGATGCTCTTCGCTTCTGTCTCACTTGCAACCCTTGTCGGGGGTATCGGGAGTATAAAAACATTAACTCTCTCTCTCGCTCCCACCGTGAACCACCCTTATCCTTTGACCCAAAGTTTTTGGTTAATTTATCGAAAATTAGTACAGGACCGTCTTGCAATTTCTCAAGTTCATCCCTTAATGCGTTCTTCAACCCCCTACTCGTCACCTATCAATCTCAACCAACCCCCGATCCACCTCCGCCCAAAATCATCCCCCCTTTTAGCACGTCGGAGAAAACGATTCTCAATTATTTCTTGGAATCATCCCATTTTGAATTTTCCCGCGAAACGATCCCCTCGTTAATTCCCGCCGCGCGGAACAATTAAACTTTCAATGGAGAAGCCCGAGAGTGGCGCCAGGCAAAAAGTCCATCATTAAAGCAGACCCGTTTCTCTTGGAAGCTCCTCCGCCGGCAGAGCCTATTACGCGGCCGATCGAATTTCAACCGAAGTATTTATCGCGCCTGGTATCGACCATTTCATCCCCTCGCTCCTACCCCTTCTAATTAATTTATCGCAAAGAGGCTTATTAGATGCAAACTACCTTTCCGGGATATACATACTTCTTTTTTTTTATGTCATTTCGTACCCTCGTTATTATACCGCGTGTTCAATTTCATCTCAGACTTAAATTGGATTTATTAAGCCAAACTGTTGGTATCAGCTCGTCTACATAATAAGATTTAATGCAAGCTCATTATTCTGGTTAACGGCTATTTTGCATAATTATACAATCAATCTCTGATAGATCGTTAAAACGATTTATCTTCGGTCTTTCAAGTTTTTCCATTTTTTTGAATTTTTTAAAATTTTATATATTTCCCAGTTTGACAGTAATATTTTTTTTATGGTCTTATATCACGTTTTAATATTTATAACGAATCACGCGATAGAACGATTTTACGATTTTTCGTTTGTCATTTTTTTTTTTCGAAAATATCGTAAACGACAGAGCGCGCCATTGTCGCCTGGCGAATAATGCATTAATAATAATAATATACAAGCTCGTTACCCACGTATAGTCTGTTATGTTATCATATTAATTTCGTGGAATTACACGTGATTGGTACTGGTGGTTTCCCCATTTGATTTTTCATTATACTCATCAATTTAATGGATCCCAGTAGCTATCGTTAACATCAAACTGATACCAGGTCAATAAAACTTATCGACAGCAAATAGAATTAGCGATGGTGCCTGGTGCAATCCATTAGTGCGAATTTCCACTATTTCGATTCTATCTACAAAAAGGAGTATACGGTGTACAGTACACACAAAAAAAAAAATCACACCATGGCATTCATGAGTCGTGCATAAAAATCTCACACAAAAAAATAAATACACAGAGGCACACGTGCAAATTTTTCAAAAATGATACCTCAAAGCAGAATACGATATACCGAGTGATTTTTTGACAAAATTAATTGATTAGCATACTCGATGATCAACATGCAGAATGGCACTAACGAGCAAAGTATATCAAATGATTGCCTGTCAATGATACAATGACCTGTCAGTGGATAAAACCACGTGACACGTTACTGTCAGACACAGTGAGTAAACACTTGGGAATCATCAAATTTCCCCATACGGACTGTCACTGCGATCGACGTCATCATGCAAATGCCAAAGTCCAGTAAAAGCATCGCAAGTATAAAGAAATAAGTTATAAAAGTCAGTAAAAATTTTGACTTTACGTAAACGCGTTCTACGTTTAAAAGAAAGCAGTGTCTCACGTTCGGCGGGAAATTTGAATGATTCAAATACGTGTATCAGTCGCAAGTGGCCACGAGCAGCGATGGCTTCGCGTCGATGCGTCAGGAAATAACACCGTGCCGCAGAAAAGAAAAAAGAGAGAGGCAAACCAAAAAAAAAAATCGGGAATGAGAAAACAGAAGAGAAAGAGAAAATTCCAAGAGAAAATTGTTTGAGCGTGCGAACCTTCTTCGCAGACGACACCGATAGAGTCGTTTTAGGGTAGATACCCTTCCGGCGTGGTGTTGTTTTCCCGGGTGCGAGATCGCTTCACTGTCGGCAAGAAAAAAAAAGAAAAACAGAGACACCCCATAAGAGAACCGTCACCGTCTGGTTAAACCATCACCACACCCCCTTGCTGTCACCGCTACGTAATACATCGAAGGATAGGGGAGGTATTAGGCACTCAACCTGAGAAGGGATTACAGTGTCGAAATGTTAAGGGTTGGGGATCGCCATTGGTTTCAGGATAAAAAGGGACGTATGTAGAAGCAAATCTTGAATACAAATGTATATATGAAAATGAAGGTGATATGCCTATATATATATATATATAAAACGAAGCTTCCAACCCTTCGTTTCCTGTACCAGTTTATTCTGTTAGGTGATAAAATCTTTTAGGGGATGTTTCGTGGATCGAACGTTGAAAAGGGTTGCGGGTGAAATTAGTGTAAAATTTTTTTATGCTTTCGAATTTGCGTGATGTATAATGTGTTTCGAGGTATGAGTGAGAGGGGATGAATGTCAGTGGGGGGTGGAAAATATGAGACAATCGATATTGGCGTAAGGGTTGGTTTCTCTGTCGAGTGATCCTGAAGTTCCCTTGGGGATTACGAATAGAATGCAACTGCAACTGAGCTTCTACTTATGAATATGTAAATAGATATATATATATATATATATATATGCTATATCTTTTTTTCTAGGTATGTATATATATATATAGACTTGGCAAATAAACTACCCCTATAGGGAGGCGAGTAGGGGATATGTCTGTCTACTGAAAAGCCCTGTGAGGATTATTTATTCACGTCGTAGGAAGATTGATTGCAAAAAAGGAACGAGGTCCGATGGAAAGAATGGCGAGATACAGATAGGAGAGAGTGAGGAGGGACGAAAGGGGATGAAGAAAGATGGAGAGAGAAAGAAAATGGGAAAACGGAGGAACAGAGGAAAAAGGGAAAATCCATAGGATGGGAAGTAACGCATAAAGATCCTCGTATCCTATTTAGCGTCCGGGCTGCTTGTTGCTGACGAGTTCACGGTGTAAAAATGTCTTTGCGATTTTTCGTAAATTTCACTATTTTCACGTTACGCGCGAACAGAGCATTCGCAGAATCTGTCGTAAGAGGTATCGGATTTTCATCTCTTTCCAATCTCTCTTTTTTTTCTTTTATATTTTTTTTTCGTTTCCTTTGATAAAGTGGATTTAGTTAGAATCTTCGCAGGAAATGCAATTCGATTGACAACTTCTTTTCGCAAGGCTTTCTCTCTGTCGTTATCTGTACCTTTCGACTATATTGGATTGCACGAAAGTAACTGTAGGTTGCGTGACTGTTGATAATACAAAAATTCATTTTTTTAAAATTATTTTTCTTTAAATCAGTGCCGACTATTACGAGTTACCAAAGGCGTTATTAAATCACGAAGTAAGGATCAAAAAGATTCGGTACGACTGAAAGATAAAGTTTTTGAATTGAATAAATTTTGAAAAAAAAAAATATTGCCACGATTCAAAAAATATCCAACGATTATTTCCGCGAGTCGTTTATAAAATTCGCAAAAATAATCGCGAATCTGTATGGATACGTTTAGAAATGAATTTCCTTCAGAAAAAAATCCGCTGATAAGATAGTACGAGAAACCTCTGGGCGAGGATTGTTGACGAGGGATGAAGGAGGATGAACAATGCGCCAGGAGGGATGCGTCGATAAAAATTCTTTAGAACCAGATACCGTGCATCTTGTACAAGAAGGTAAGAGAAGGAGAAGAATAAAGAGATAAGAATAAAAAAAAAGAATGAAGAAAGGCGAGTGCAAAGAGAAAGAGGATAAGAGGATTTTTTACCGTGCGAATAAAGTCGTGACGTACGAGACGAAGGAAATGCAAGAGCGTCGGGACGCAGAGTGAACGTCGCAAGTTCGCCGCGAGGGCGGTACCTTGCGTCATCTTCTTTTTCCGTAACTTCTTCAAATTGATCGTGAGATTTACGAAGAAGAAGAAGAATAGAAAAAGAAAAGATCTCGCGGAGGGTGCGGGGATCGCACTTACGGGACTTACGGTCGGCGTGACGTGTCCTCTTGCGTTCTCTTGGGGTCGTCCTTGTGGCTGGCGTCTTCGTCGCAGTTTTCACTAGCGATTCCAAAAGCTCATCGTCCCCGTCAGTCAAATTGCCATTGGTGGACTCGTCCCTCAACAAAGGACCCAGAGCTGTGCGTCCTGACGAGAATAAACGAAAAAACTGCATTAAATATCAGTGTAAAGTTTCAGTAGTAAATTCCGTCGATAACCAGACTTCGAATCTGCCATACAAATATATTCCAAATCCAGTAATCGATATGAACGACAGCTTCAAAAAAAAATTATTAAAATAATATACCACAGAAACATTGAAAAAAAAATACATAAAATTTTACTACAAAAATCAAAATAGAAAACTCAGTCATCCAGAAGTCACGTAAAGTCGGTCAAACGGGCTAATTAAATGATCCACTTGTTTTTACCAATTAATCAATTACCAGCTCAACGTCATTCTATTGTCCAGTAACCACAATTCCACATTTTTTGGAACATAAAAAAAATTGCGTCTATTCAACAAAATTAAGATTCTTTCGTATTACAAGAAAAAAAAAGGTGAATTAAAGTTTGTAACAAGAGTGCATTCACAAGGTACAGGCGGTAAGTTGATTTCAAGCAGGGCACTCTGGCGGGAATTATTCCAAGCTTTCAAATATGTTAGTCAAAGGAATAAAGGAGATTGGAACAATATCCTTAGAAAGGATCAAGCATCCCTTTATACGCAGGACGTTCATACATATGTATGGTATTCATCCTAGCCAGGGGATCCAAAGAAAATTTGCGTAGTCAGTAGTAAGTAGTAAGATCCAGGAACGAGTCAGACGCTGCTTACAAAGGACTATACTTTCCTTCCACATAATAGTAAGTACACGCGGCTGTACGTGCTATAAGAATAAAGAGAAAAGTTATGTGGGCCACAGTGCCGTAACTTGGGATAACTTTACGAGAGATGCTGTGTACGGTACAATATAGAGAAAGGTACATAGGTAGAAGTTGGGATAGGGGATGTAAAATATATATATATATATATATAAATATAAGAAGCAGTAGGTTAGAGAATAAGGGGGTGCGAGGGTGCTAAGCAAAAGGGAGGGAGGATAGTTTAGTGATGTACAACGTCGTCCAAGAATGGCGTGAAAATTTTTCCAAGGAAATGGCTATACGGCCGTAAAGGACTAGATGCGACGGTGGCGCCATAAAGCCACCGGAAGTCTTGGTGTATTATATTTTGCGCGCGTCGTTTCTCCGCGGTCACGTGAAGGGAGGCTCTTTGCCAGAATTTCGCTTTTTTAAGAACACCGTCGTCGCCTTGAAGATTTCGAAGTGATACGAAGAAGGGGGATGGAGGGACGAAGGAGGGGGTGAAAAATAGAAAAAAAAAAAAAGGGTACGCGACGGGGAACATTTGAAAATGATCAATTTTTGAAAATATTACGCGCTGGAACGGCGGGTAAGTTTTTCAGGCTCGAGCGTTCCGAAAAACGATATTTTGGTGTCTACCTTCCTTCCTTTGCCTTCTCCACGATAAGGTACCGTGGATGCTCTCAACGTCCGACATCTCGCTGCCAAGTAGCTGCCTGAGTTCGGCGTCTGCCCGATCCTCCTTTGTCCTGAACTTGCCGACCTTCAACAAAAATGGCGCGGTCTGCCCGTTCAAAATGGTTATGCCGCGAACAAGGAGGGATTGGGGATGAGATTAAAAAAAAAAAAGAAAAAAAAATGAATTTCGAGATAATCGATCGACGAATGGGTCGAGACATATAGATGAGGAAAATTTTTTTTTGATTTATTAAAAAAAATGAAATTCCATTCAAAAACTCGTGACTTACTTCGGTTATCATTTTTCCTCGAGTCTTGTTGCGCTCACGATGATTCGCCTTTTTCTCCAGCTGCTGCAGGACCCTCTCTCTCGTTGTTCTGTACTCCAACGCAAACTCCGAGACTATCCGGCAAAATTCGTTGGGCTTCGTGTCCTGTAGTCGATGCAGGGGAATCCCCAGCCATAGGATGAACTTGTGAAAGCGGTTTATAATCCGCCTGTGCACGATTCCCAGGACGATTATTCGCTCGGCGCAGTCAGACAGGAAGTCGGACATTCTGTGCAAGAGGAACAAAGACAAAAGTGACAAGAGTGTATCGTGCAAGGTCAAGCCGGTAAAAAATACACAAAATCGAAGAAAAAAAACTGCAACGGAGTAGCGGTATAGAGATTTAAAAAAAAAAATAAATAAAAAATATCTTATAGTATGTTATATGGGGTAAAAGATATTGGCCGAAGTTAAGGGTGAAATTTATCTCGAAGAAAAGAGGAGATATTAAAAAGCAACAAAAAGAAAAATAAAGAAATCGAATGAAAACGACTCGAGTAATTAATGGATAGTCGCTTGGGCGCGAGCCAACTACGATAGAAAAAAAAGTCTCAGATTTATAGGCGGATCTTTATCAACGTGGAGGGGGTGTAAAAATAATGACGTAATTCTCAATTTTATCGTTAAAATTCTCCAAAACGCTTGGACCCCCGTATACGTATGTTTATACTTAATCGCCGGCAAACTGCTATGACTCATCCATTATTTGTTACTTAAAAAATTATTATCGCGCATGCGCGCAACGATCCTTACTTGACTTTCATCATCGTGGAGCCGTCGTGTTTCGCTATGAGTTTCAAATGATCCCAGGACGCCTTGCATTCGCTCTCGAGTTTACCGATATTCGACGCGAGCTCGTCGAAATCGATTTTCGACGCCCGCGTCACGGCGCCGATCTGTAATCACAAAGACAAACGTTCAAATCGAATCTCATAGAATATTACGAAAACTTGATAGTCATTTCCCTTCCTCCCGCCCTTCCCAAAACTTCGCTCCGAATCACCCACGTAGTCGTACTTCCTAGAAATTCAATTGTCTTACTTCGGAATAGAGATCGGTAGATTCTGGAAATTTTTCCATGACCATGTGACACAAATGATGTAACAGCGAGTGCTTGTGAACGGTATCTTTGACTTCAGGTACTTTGGCCAGGTACTCCAGCTGAAATCCCTTTACCTAGAAAAAATTAAAAAAAAATATTGAAGCTGTCAGAAAGGAAATTTTTTTTTAGAACGAAATCCTAAGACTTTCCTTTGAAGTACGTTATATTTCGTAGTATACTAACTATATTTTATATTAATTATAACGACAACAATAAATATCATACCTACGACCTGGACGTAGTTATTATTATAATTGTGTTGGTAGGAATTTAATAATTTTTATTTATCAGCTAATTATGCTAATGGCATTAATATAACCGGGTTAAATTTGTAGGGTGTCTCTTGTGAAAATGATAATATACTGTTCGTAATTAGAATTAAGTGGATATTATCTTCACGTATGTATTTTGTATACGTACCTCATTTCCGTTAAGGAAAATACCGATCGAGAGCAGCGTGCTGAGAATACCTCGAAATGTTTTATTAACTTTAAGAGTCTCCATACCCTGTTTCAAATCCATCAAAGGATCGGCAATTTCCTGAAATCGTGAAAGAAGAATCATTTTTGTAGGATTTAATAGAGTTCGCGCTATACGGTATAGTAAATCGGTTACAGGTATATAGCGACTCAGGTTCGGTAGAGTCCTGGACTGACCTTTTCGGAATTTTCAAAATCTAACTTGAACGCCCAAAGTTTCAGTCTTGCGGGCAATTCCGAAATTGATGCCAGAGTCAGGAGGAATTGCTCGGCGGATCCTAGAGGAAGATCCGGATTGGCGGCCTGCGCCTCCTGGATTCTAGATCGCTCCTCCTCGGTCGGTAACATCGTGAGGAGTTTCTGTGGTGATTGACGAAAAAAAAAAAAAAAAAAAAAAATTGTAAAATATAATTAGGGTAACATTTTTCGAAAATTCTTTTCACTTGACCCACCTCAATTCCTTCGCGATTCATTATCGTCGCGTCCATTTTGAGAATGGCCGTTTTTATAGATCTTGGCGGAGGCAGTTTCGTCATTCCGATGTTAATGGCGTTCGACCTTTTGTGGTCCAGGACGATGACTTCCTTGTTCTTGTTCATCTCTTGCTGCTTCTGTGCCCATGCAATTTTTCGAAATTGTGTCAAAAATCACAAAGACCACATTTTTTACGTACAGTCAATATTCATGTACGTTTCTTTGCGTACGCGCATACGTATTGCTGCTTGTGGGATAAATACGTGTCAAACTACGTCTACATTTTGTGAACTACATTAAAGCATTAAGGGTCATACTTTTGAATCGATTCAATTTTTTTTTTAAATTAGGATTAGCCATTAGAATTGGAAAAAACGATAAGGAAAGATTTGAGATTTTTTTTTTTTATAGTTTTGGTTCTTCACGTTAAACGCACTGACAAAGTGTCATGAGCCAATATGCCATTCGTCAACGTTCTTAAATCGACGACTGGATCAATGAAAAACGACGGCAGGTCCATTCGACGACAGTGAAACGGCCTTGTCTTTCTCTCTTTGCTATTTTGTTAGGAGGCAAAAGTTTTTCAATTCGAGAAACGCTTGGCGTATCGTCGTATCCACTCGAGAGTAAAATTAAGAGCTTACTCGGTTCGATAACGAGAAGAGGAAAAAGAAGGAAAGAAAAAGAAAAAAAAAAAAGAAAGGCGACAAATAAAGGACAGCGAACGTAGAAAGTTTTCAAAGCGTATACAGACACAGAAGAAATTACAGACGAACGATGAGGTCACAGTGAGGTTGAAAGAATAATTAACAATATGTGAAAGATTAAAAAAAAAATTTTGGAGGAAACGCAGCACGCCACCAATTTCAAAAAATTCATTACGAAAACGTGCCCTTTCGTTATTTTGGGCATCTCCTCTCGTGTCATTCTGTTAAGACCAAAGTTACGTAATTAGGGACTCACCTCCTGTACAATTTCAGCATGCCATTTTGATTTCGTGCGAGCACCAACAATATTGCAAAGAATAACAAGAAGTGTATTAGTCGTTTTGTGTAATGTAAACCATCACCATTATAAAAGAGTGACAAAAGAGAGGAGGATCCATCCAGCTGTAATTTAGCTTGAGAATCGTCAAAAATTCAAATTTTTGAAAAACGATAACAACAAAATTTTATCAGTCAAGAGAGTTCAAATATTTAAATCTGCACGTGTACTGCGTGTACCTGAAAAAGTACATGCGCGTCATATACACAGTATCTGCATTAATCCAAAAAAAATTTTTTTAACTCAATACCATATATCTGCTTGTCTAAATATTTTTACTTGTCAAAAAAAAAACCACATGAACGTGAGTGAGAAAAAAGGAAAATGAGGAACAAAAGTAGCGGAGACACTACGGGGTGGATCGAAAGTGAAAAGTTGTTTGCAAAAAGATGGAAAAGAACCGGAAGTGCTTCCCAAAGGGATTCGTCGCCAGTTGGAAAAGTGATACGGGCGGTTAGGGGATGATGGAGATTGACAATCCGTGGGAAAAAGAAAATTTCGATATTTTCATGCAAAACTAACTCGTCGAAAAATTGCTCGTACGTGACTGTATATGCATACACAAAAAGTGAGAAAAAAAATTCAAACAGATTTTCTAGGACAAGATCATGAATATTTCAACAATTTTTTTTTGTATTTATGCCCTGAAAATGAAATCGACGTCACGCGCCGCGACGCTCATATTAAAAAATAAAGTTATGCAAGAAGTTTCTAAACGTACCGTCAAATGAAGTCTATTTATATTTAAAAAAAAAAAGGCTAACGCTACGTGGGAAAAATATGGCTGACTAAAGTATCGGTATGAATGTACTAAGGGTTGGTAGATACGTCAACAAGAAATGCAGGGATGCGGATGTTGAGTGGGACGTCTGAGGGACGAAAGGAATACTCGAAATCGTCGACACGACTTTGACGATGATTTGAGGGTAGATTTACGTTGTATGTGTGCATATATATATTTCCACGGTTACCACCCTTAAAGCAAAAGAGAACCGACTTTCCAACAAGGGTTGTATGTCACGCTAGAA
The DNA here is from genome assembly GCA_030142495.1 of Cephus runcator. NCBI lineage: Eukaryota > Metazoa > Arthropoda > Insecta > Hymenoptera > Cephidae > Cephus > Cephus runcator. The sequence goes on along the minus strand of JARQTC010000104.1, from coordinate 95,269 downwards.
AATTTTTTAGAAAAAGGGGTAGCTACGATATTCCAAGTATATCCGTATAAGGGTCGGACTCGATGAGGTTACAGGGGGTTGGATACGGCTGTACAAGAATCCCCAATCTACCATAAGGGTGCACGAATACGAATAGCGAGAGTAAAGCGATTTTGAGTAGCAAATAGAGTAGTAGCATCTGGGGATTGGTTCCAGTTGGATTAAGGGTGTTAGCTGAGAGTGTTGGAATTAAAAGCGTTACTTCGTGCAGGTACTGTACAGTGTATGTAAACAGATTGTACGTAAAATCCTTGTCTGATCATAAAACAGGATTTGGCACAATCTACTTTCTCAGTTTTCTCCAATTTTTTTTGTTTTTTTTTTCTAACTGGATAAAACGTCTTGTCCGCCATTTTTGTACCGAACTGTACAGTTGTAATATTAGTCCAAGTGAAGTGGTAAAGTTGTAGTTCGAAGCGTGCAAACCAGGCGTGAAGGGGATGCGTGACTGAATGTGAAAGAGATCATCCCCTTTAACCCCAGAGTAACCAGCCACGTAACTTTGTACATTCAAGCTAGCCTGTTAACGATGGTAGTAGGTAAGGGTGGTTCGCGGTAGGTTGCTACGCCGTGCAGACTTGGATTTATGTGAGATGAAAAGGTGCGCGGGTGGTGGGAAACGTATAAAGAAGGTTTTTCGGAGGAGGAAATAAATATTTTGGCAAAAGCAGGGAAACCGAGGGAGGGATTGGAATTATTAGGAAAAGTCAAAAGATAGTGATTACGAAGTGATTTTATCTTCGTGCACTCTGATGAGTAAAAATCTAGATGAATAGAATGTCTGACTCAGACTGGATGTATCTACTTCACTATGACAATTGTATACAGACCATATGGATGTTAAATCTGTTAATACATAATCGGTGATTAATCATTAATACGGTAGAGGATTTATTAAAATGTAAAAACAATTTTTGTACTTGGGTGTACTATAGGAATTGTAGATAGCGAGATACCGGCTATGAGTATCTAAGATAATTTCCAAGGTTAGATTATCTTTAATAGAGATCGGGTCTGACTCACCTTAGTGATGAGGTCCTTGGCACGGCTTTCAAAGAGATGCTCCAGCTTCTGGGTGTCAACAGGTACCGGGGACAATTCGTCCCAGATCATCTTGTTCTTCTCGAGTCGAGATAAGATGATAGGATCATCTCTGACCTCCTTCCAAAAAAGTTTCACTGTCTTCTTGCTCTTCTTCGCAGTCTGGCTGGACGGTTTCGAGGAGCTAGTGGATTCCGAATTCGTCGGGGACTTGGTGGACTTGAGATTGACCCCGAAGAGAAGTGGCGGTCCATTGGGAAGTGGTGGTGGTAGTCTCCCACCGGGGGGTGGTGGTGGTGGCGCCCTGGCGCCCATACCAGGTGGTACCATGGGTGGTGGTGGTGGTGGTACTCCATTAGCCACGTTGACAGGACTCAAGACGTCGATCTCGTCCTCGGAGTTAAGATCAGTGAAGTCCAGGTCACAGAGAGCCAGTGGTCTGTCCAGCTTCTTCACCAGCTCCTCCCAGTGAAGTTCGTTCTCTGACTTCTTGACCTCGGCCAACTTCGGCAGGTTGTCGCCAGTTGGTGACTTCAGGACGTCCGCTTTGGATTTTGACTTTGCTAGACCTTCCTTGGCCTTGGAGATGAGACCACTCATATCGCCTATCCTAATGATCATCAAGATTGAGTCGTTACAAGATCATCAAGATCAAGTTGCATTAGACTTCGAGGTCTGCTGTACAAACATCCTCTTCATATATAGTCTCAAGATCAAGTATGGTTTAGGGTTGGAACAGTGTTAATATATACCTGGACACCTTCTCCTCGACGGGACTGCTCGGGATCAGATTCTGTGCCGCCAGCTTCTGCGTCAGGTCCTTAACGGTACCTTCCCTCTTCAGCTGAAGGACCACCCTGCGATCCTCATCCTCGTCAGTGTGATTACCCTCGTCGCACTCGACACCCTCGTCAGGACTCTTGCCGTACCAGAGCTTCTTCTCCTCGGAGTCGAGCTTGTTCGCCACGTTCATCAAGGGTGTCAGATCCTTACGGCTGTTCCCACGGGAGAGTTTATTTGATGGCGAATCCGCGTTTCTCTCGTAGGGAGACCCATTCGCGTAGCGCAATCCGTTTGCGGCAAATGGACCTTTAAAGAGGATAGGAAAAACAATGACCTTAGTGAATCAGCAAAATTGGGCTTTAACATATTGATTAGATTCGTTCATACAAATAAGGTTTACGGGATTAAAGTTTCATGATTAGTATCATGTAAGGATATGTATTTACAATCAGGATAACGAAATTCCCTAGGGAATTTTACAAGTGAACAAGGAACTAGGTATATGTTTAAATTCGAAGGTCACTCAGGATCTTTTGCATTATGATGAACTTGGTATCATTATGAACTGACAACATCAGGCGATCATTGGAAATAAATATTAAAAAATTTAAAAAAAAAATAGTTACTCTCTTGATCATCCGAGTGTCCAATCGAAGCTCTCATGTTGGCAGTAGCTTCCTGTTGTTCCCTGATGAAGCTTCGTTGTCTCTCGGCGCGTTCACGACGTCGCCGTAACGCTGGCGTCACGCCGACATCCACTGTGAGGAAAAATAAAAAAATAAAAATTGTCGAATCAAAGGAGAAAAAAAAAATCCAAAAGAAATGTACAAGCCAAAGAAGTTCATCAAGAAAATTTCATCAGAAACAAACCGCTAATTAATTTTCAGTTTTAAAAATGATCTTCAAAAACTGTACACAATAATTCAATAAAAAGTCATGGAAAATTTTCAAGATAACAAAAAAATTTTTTTCTCTGCAAAAACACAACTCGAACCATTGAAAATCCAACTGTAAGTAACACGAGCAATTCCAGGACTGAACAAGCAGATCCGCAATTTGATTGAGCGGGTTGGAAGCACAAATGATCCAAGTGGGCGTAGAAGTTCATATTCATCAAGATGAACATCAATCATGAATTCAGTGTCTTATCAGAGGAAGTAGATATTAATGGCTTAAACGATCCCGCATATATAACAAGTGAGAATCCAAATGAGAGAGAAAAACTGAAGAAAATTCTCAAAGCATAAAAACAATTCACAGTACAAAAATATTCCCCCAAACAATCTTTCTCACCTTTGTTCTCTTTGTAGCTACCATTAATCTGCACGTCACCTAAACCCTGTGAACTCTGGGAGCTGCTAGACTCGTCATCATCATCAGGCAGAGCGTTGTTCAGGGTGTTGTTCAAGGTACTGTTCAGCGAATTCAACCCAAGGGAGTGATTGAGCCGAGGACTTAAACGGGCGTTCAGGGACATCGAAAGGGGTGAAGTGCCAGTGGAGTGTCTGCGTGACTTCCGGCGTTCATGAGAGTCGACCAGCGATTTTCGGTTGCGTAGAGTCTTCCTGCAAAGCCATAAGAATATTGCTAGTAGTCCCATTTAAACGATCAACCGCAGATCGATCTGAAGTACATTTTTTTTTTTAAATTTAATTAATTATAAAAATATTTAATTAATCCAATCATCGCTACCTTATATTATCATCCAGCTGGCGTATGGGTGAGCCTCTGTCGTTGCCATCCTCGTGGTGCAGTACAGCCTCATAGATTTGGAATTGTCTTAGGAGATCAAGATCGGTACCCTGCTTGGACATGTACCTCTGTATGATGCCCTCTATGCCCTGTTCTTCGAGACAGTCGACCTGGTCGTAATAGGTGTCCTGATCAGGTATACCATTCAGGCACTTGTTGACAAGGGTCGTGGCGTAGATGAGGAGTTCAGTATCGGCTGCGTCGTAATCCTTGAGAAGTTTCATGACGTTCGTCCAAGGTATCATGCCCCGGGACGTGTCAACGGATCTTACGGCCCTGACCAGGAGGAGACTATTCGTTTCTATGTACTCGACGAACACCAGGAGTAACTTCAGGGCCGTCTTCACAACTAGCCTAAACCGGCTGGCTATTAGAGTGTACAACCACTGAACTGTCTGACCATGTTCCATCACGCCGTTCATCCCGTCAACATAGAGCATCACCTGGCCCAGGGCTAAAAATGAAAGATATGGATCAAATGAATTTTCAAAATATTTTTTTTAGATTATTAAAAACAACAAAAAAATTTTTTTTTCCCCATAATGTGGGTGGAAACGGTTCGAAATTGCGTTTATTCTCGACATTTTTTTTAAATACGTCGGTACGCACTGATAAACGTGAAAACGATGGAGATTGGGGTATATATGATGTTCTATTGTCTGCAGGAAATACACAATATGTCCGTGTACGTAGGGATGCTGTGATAGACGATAAAACAAAGAGAAAATGGAAACAAGAAGAATAGGGACAATTCGAATTGAACGAAAAAAAAAAAAAAAAAAAAATAACCAAGTAAATTCGATATTGTCAACTGTTCTCATTGAAGCGTTCCCGGTGCCTTTGAGCCGTTTCACTTCGATAGTTTTTCATTAAAGGACTCAATCGCAATCGAATTATTGTACGTTAACAAAAATCCCTAGGGACACTGACAGCATTACCATTATCACTAGGCTATATATAAGCACATGTAAAATTGACGTGTCCAAAATTAATTTTATAAAACGAGCCACAATCGGTCTTGCGCACCCTTAAAAAAAATATATATTTAAATTCGACAAAATTGCCAACAATCTCATATACTTCGGAACATAGAAAAATCTATTCAGACCAATTGCAACCACCGTAAGATGATCCGGTCCATTCAATTTCCATAAATTCCCATAATAAAATCATCTTCGGATGCTGCGATAATTGTGCATATAAATAACCACTGACGTAATAATAAAAAAAAATCTTTCGGATTCGAAATAAAATTTACTACCTGTTTTAGGGGTTGGTCTGCAATAATACGTATAAGGGAGCTTTACCTCCCCTTAGAAATTATCGAACCGTTCGAATCCTCGTTAGGTTAAATAATCCCGAAGAAGCTCCAAAGGGATGAAGGTACGAGGCGAAGGGAGGGTTTGGAATTTGCAATGGCGTAGCCACAGCCAGAAGCTACGGAGTCTTAGAGCAGTTAAACTACATGGGATTTCAGTAGCCGCTCTATCACCAGACTCGATGAAATTCCGGTGAAACTACCCCTGAAGCTCCCAATAATTTCACACTCGATCGAGCAACCGTAGGGTGGAGAGAACAGTAGGTTGGTACCTACAATTCGATTGGGTAAATTACATCGAATGTCTGGCCACGAACCACGTGCTGCGCCTTAATCTACTTGCAGCCGAGGCGAAACCGGAAACGGAAATAATTTTACGTCTCGTTCGACAGTGACATCGGTCGTTTTCTTTTATATTTATAAATCCCTCGTTCACTTCTCTCACATTCGTTATCGGGTATAAAAAAAAGGAAATATTTTTATCTACCCGCAAATAAATTTCTCGTGGCGGTACAAAAAAAATATTGCAAAAATTCTACAATTAACTTACGTTACAAAAGTGATCAATGCGCAGCCCGACTGCGCAGCGTACTAATGACAATTGACGTTCGAAATATACGAACTTCGAACGATTCGAAAAAACGAATTTCGAACGATTCGAAAAAAAATGATTCGTCAATGTAAATTTCGTTTTACCGAGGTAATTAACATTGCCGTTACTAATTAGCAATGCGGATATGGATTGCAGGGCAATTGTAATCGATATCCGGTTCTGCTTGGCTGATTTCACGAATCCCAATGTTATCTCATTGTCAAACTATATATCCCTAAGGTAATCCATGGATCCCTTATCCTATATGTGTGTGACTGCGTATATATCAATAAATTATAGCCGAATTTCCAATTGCGGTAATATGTAAGCAACAATACGTTACTTGTACTGTTATCATGGTTGCTTCTGGTATAGCCAATGACTAGGGTACGATTACGCTTAAATTAATTACAAAAGCATGAATAATTAATTTACTACTTCCAGCAAGCATAATTGATAACAATTTTAAAGGACCATCCAAATTTGAATTTATGATAACAATAAATTCTAATAAATTCCCCTATGCCTTATATCAACACTGTGTATATATGTAGAAATTCGATTAATCTGTGCCTTATCACATGAAACGTGCTTTTATTCACTAACAAAATTTAGTCCGTATTAGCCTAGTTTTTCGATTGTCCCAACTAAGGTCGATACGATATAACTCGAATAATCGAGTTTCCACTGTATAATGTACCACGGCCGTAGCTGCACAGTATAACGGTGAAGCTTTGATTTAGTATAGAAACGCAACAGCGCCGCGCGGCGGCGTAAGTCGCAAACTCAAGTGAGAGTCTATGGCTGCCAGTTGCGAACAATGTGAATCGACTATTGAGAATTGAGTGCATGAAATTTGCAAGCCACTTCAACTTTCATGAACACTTCAAGTAGTGCAATCAAAGAATGCATTGGTGCACTTCGATGTGAATTTCAAGTATGTAAGTACTTGCATATATATATAGTAAGTGATACCTGTGGATCTACTTCGTTTCACGTGATTGATTCGAACCGCGTTACCGTTCTGGCAATCGATCGATACAAATCGATAAAATTTCTGAATAACGGTAAACTCGTAAAAATGGCATCCAAATGGAAGTCATTCGATAGACAATCGATAAACGGAATGCGGAATTTTTTTTTTTTCACGTAAATCACGTAACAATATAAATTTTCACGTAATTTTTTTCCTTTCGTTTCTACCTCGATAGAATTTGCTTAATGAACGTGCACGTAATGCTTTGATTAATTGACTCACCTCGCAGTATGTAATTTTGATAATTTTGATCGGCCTCGCTGCCGACCTTGATGAGACATGCGAGTCCGTCATTCTGTACAAATTCGTGCACGAGGTCCTTGTCTTCCTGTAAAAGAATTTTAACTTCATTAAAATTAAATTAAATTTATACGAGTATCTGAGGTTCGGGCTTGTTCGTGAACACTCGTGAAACATCGTGTGTATACGAACTTCGTGCAATATAAACTTTTCCATTTACGTGAGAGCCTCAAGACACTTTCCTGCGGTACTTCGTTATATACAACAGGGACGAGGTGGTTATATGCACCCCAGGCGTCGCGACGCCAAAAATTTCGATGAGTCGAAAAATTCAACCCTCATGATTTCAATAACCCAGAACAGAACGAGTAATCCTTTTGAAAGGGATGAGCACAGCTGGATCAGAGCGCGAGATTGAATTTTAATACCTGCGTAATGTCAACGAGGGCGTCGCGACGACACGAGATATATGCAATGGCTATATCGAAAAAAGGATCCTCCAACGGTTACGAGATAAAATCAAAATAGTATGGAAACAGAGGTAAAAAAACTTTTTTAATTCCACGAATTCCTTTTAATTTCGTTTTTTCGTCATATTTGTAATTTCTCATACAAAATTTCAAATATAAATATTATAACGCACCCTGTCGACTGTATGAAAAATATTAAAAACCAAACCAAAAAATTGGAATTTTATTAACTAACGCAACGGTCACGTGTAACGTTTACGTATACTCAAATTCAAGGAATTGAAGACTCACCTGAAAGATCTGCTTCAGGGAGAACAATGCTCGACGCAATTCACGGCCTTCGCTGTTGAGTAATTTTTCTGCAAAAAACAAAATTCACAAATCAACATTTATTGTAATGAAACAGCCAATAGAAATATATATCGTTACATATAAACGCGGACGTCTGCCCCTGGACGAATTTCGAAAATTGAATAAAAATATTCCCACCCTAATACAGCATGGACTAATAAAAAAAAAAAAAAATGAATTTCATCCCTTAAGTTTTCCATTTCCTTATCACTGTCCACTCAGTGCTGCCGTCTTTAATAAATTCATTATAAATTAACGTCACTCGAATTACCAGCACCCCCTTCTCGTTTTCCACCCCTGCTAGGTCATGCCCATAAAAGTCCCTTAATTTCAGATCCATCGTGATATACGAATATAAATACCCCATAGGTATACATGAAAAGTGTCCAACGAATTAAAATAAAAATTTTTTCTTCATATTCTTTTATCCAAATAATTCACCAATATTAACGGATTACTTTTATCCTACCGTTTCTCTTTTTTTTTTTAATATCATTCGAAACGTACTGTTCGCTAAAAAATATATCAAACGAACTCAACTCCCTCCTTCTCGTATTCATATGAGCAGCGTTCGATGTACAGGTTAGCTCGCGGCTCTATAATCTCGTTCAAAGTAAATACACTCTTTCCGTCTGTGGTCCACACATAGGACCCGTACGAGTCCACTAGTCCGACTGGTTTGGAGTCTCTTTGCGGATAATATACACGTATAGTGCACATGCCGTATAATACAGAGAACTTTACAGTAGTGGGAAAAGACATGGTTACACTGTGCAAAAAAAAACGTCCAAAGCCACGATGACATCCCAGAGGAATTTTTTTTTAGTAATTACACCACACAAGAGCGAAGGACTTAATTTCGAAAATAGTATCAAAGGCAGAAGGGTTGAATAAACGAAAAAAAAAAAATAAATAAATAAAAAAAGCGAGCCTATTTATTTCTGACGTGAAAAAAACTACCCTTACCTAGTTGGTGAAACCAATCAGCCTCGCCAGGGGTGTTTCGAAAGGGGAGTGGAAAAAAAAATTAACAAGCGTCTCGACGAAACTACGTCATCGCCCCATTTTCTTTTTCTATCCTTTTTTTTCCACGATTTTTATTTCATTCCGGTATCGCGTTACTTTCTGCCTTTCTTAAATCCTCCCAAGCCACCTGGTGTTATGGCAGCGCAACGTTGAGGTATAAAATTTTTGAAAATATCATTCACTCTTTTAACCCTTTACTCTCTTTTTTCTTCTATTAACGAACAGGTGGCTTCCAATTAGCGCCGGCCGTAATTAATTCAGGGCATAATTTTATTAACGGGAAATTTTCGTAGGGGCCATATATGGTATATAGATATATGATATAATACCTAGTCATTCCTACCAACCCATTTCTCTACGACCCTCCAGGTATCGTTGGTACCGTACTTGCTACCACAGCCACCCTTCCACTATTGGTACTTTCATCGTAACACGAGTGCATGGCTAATAGCAAAATTTCATTTGGTTTCGTTAGGTTGCCTATCACTGGCTTTCATCCGTTTTCAATATCAGCGTCATTCCCACGCTCTCTACGTCCCTACTAGAGAGGAAAAAAAATCGAATCTTCTGTAATCTAGATGTACAACCCTTTACGAGTCAAATACAAATATACAGCAACATACGAAAAAACAAAAAGTAAAAATAATTTAAAAAAATGGGATGAAACAAATTTTTTTTCGACATCATAGCTGCCCGGTTAACCGTGTCTGACTTATACATGACCTGATCTACTGGGAACCCAAATAACTGGCTGACACTTCCGATAGGCTGATAGTGACGATCGATATGACGATGACTGTCAGCCGTGAAGTTCGTAAATTAGTTCGAAAATGGTAAAAATTTGAGGAAAGTGGAGATAAATCATTCTCGCTGGGATCCTCCTCTTCGTGGTCCTACTCGTCAGTAGGTTAGGTGGTTATAGGAGCAGCCCGCCTACCGGCTTCCGGTCTGCACGTTTGCCGTGATTGTAATTCATAAGGAAAGTGGTGGATAGTTAGGGGTCGCGTGAGAGAGGGAACGAGGGGAGAAGAAAAAATTGAGTGAGATGACGAAGGGTAGTGGAGGGAAGACGGACGTTACGGTAGAGAGAGAGAGAGAGAGAGAGAGAGAGAGAGAGAGAAACGGAAGAGGGCTCAGTGGCAGTAGATAATAGACGGTCTTAGTCAGCCAACTTCACGGAAGCCCACGCGAGGCGAAATTAGAAAGTGGTTGGTATAATTTTATACGAGCGACAGAGAATTTTGTTAAGAAGAGAGGGGCTGAGGGGAGGAGAGGGGGAAAGAGAGGAATATAAGAACGCCATATTGCCGTCTTGCAGCTATTAAGTAATACGGCGCCATAATGATCGGCTTCCTTAAACTCTATGGATTTATCGTACAGTCCCCCGTGCGGAGAAATAATTTTACTGAGTTATTTATTTACTGGCACGAGTGTACCTGTACGTAACGTCTGGACACGTTACTTTGCTGGTGTGGGATTGGCTTTTGGATCTTTAGGTACAGACGCGAAATAAAAATACGATATTCGTACGTTTAGGTACAGCCATTTTCAGGAGTTCAATGTATTTTTTTTTTTGACAGTTCTCGATCAATATAATATTTTCAAAAATCACACTGGGCTTTATGTAGAAAATCGTAAATGTATGGTAAAGAGAAAGATAACATATATTCAGTGTGAAGCGTATGCATACTTTGTGACAAACCTTTTATGCAGTGACACGTGTGCATTGCTTCGAGACTTTGTTGTTTATCGATCTGTCAAAAAAGAAACACGTGGAACACGTGGACCGACTACACGTGTCTTATATTGAGTGTCAACTGTTGAGTGTCGTAAAAATAACAACTAAAAATCGTACGCGATTGGCGGTGGGGGAGAAGGTTGATGAGGGAGGGGGATCGACAGGAGTGATTAAAAATTGAAGTAAAAAAAAATTCACGAGGAATCAATCGGAATTCGAGATAACCCAGCATATCCGGTTAAGCTGCATTCAAATTTATCGACAAAGTGCAACGGATGCACTTCATGTACCGCTATCGAGAGGAGAACCTGTCCCAAGTGCAATTGGTTCCCCTGGATGCATTTTAATATTTGAGGGGTCCCTTCTTCGAGGAAAGGGATCGAAATTGCAATAAGTACCAGAGAGTGGTATAATCGCTGGTTATCACGCAATCTTTCAATGTATTATGCATCCCGTGGTGCACGTGCATCTGACTGCAGTACTGGTAAGCAGGTACGAGTCGAGGAGACGCAGGTAATTAGGAGCTCGCTGCAGGGGCACGGTGCCAGAGGCCAAGAGCGTTGGAGTAGGGTGGCAGCAGGGCCCAGAAAAAAGAGTGCAGGAGTGGAGAATAAAAAAAAAGGGTAAAAAAAAGAGAGAAAAGGTGGAACTGATAAAGGAGATGGTGTCCCCCCCTTATTCTAAGAATAGCGGGCCCAGGTACCCCGGGCTGTACGGCCCTGCACTTCTTTGTCGATTCACCCACGTGCTTACCCGCTGCTCTCGACGCATCCTGACGGGTCAGAGAGTGCAGCACGTTGTGCATCTAGGAGGACGTCAGATTGCCCCGAGGGCTTTTTAAACTCCCTAGAAATTTCCTAGGGAATTTTGGGGGGGGGGGGAAATTGTCGAAAGAACTTTTTCTTTTTTTTTTCCCTTACACTGCACTTGTAACAGGCTATACTCATTTGACATATCCATAAGTTTGACACGTGCTGTCAGTTATGCTACCTATGTGTGTCTACCCGTATATAATACTTATATATAAACATATATACATATATATTTATACAGAATTCAAATTGAGTCTGCTAAGAAATTCGCAGAGTGCTCTTCGGTTCCCGATCTGGTTACTGCGGTGTGGCAGGTGCAGTAAATGCAAGATGCAACCAACGTTCTTGCATGATGCATAGCTAAGTGCAACCGGTGCACCGTTGCACCGGCGGTAGCTGAAGAAGCAGCAGCAACGTCAGGGAAGAATATGCCGAGAGCAGACAAACCAAATGGGCTCCATGGCTGAGAGATGCAGGAACCGTTAAAATATGTAAAATGCCTCGACGCTCGGCGAACTCTCCTTGCTTTTTTTTTTTAACCCTTTTATCGTCGCTTTACTCCTGGACCCTGACAGCCCAATGGGGTTCAATGTACCAAAATGCCCGACAGGTAGACATACATACGTAACCACTGAATTTGCCGTGGCCAAGGATGAAATTGCGGTTCGATGGTATTTTGGCACGATTTTTTTTATCATCAATTAAAAAGGCCGTACCGACTCAAAGTTCAATAGAAATATACGAAATTAATGTATTTATTCAATTTTAGCATTCGAACAATGCATACCTGTCAGTGGGGCTATAAATCCTAGTGTCTGTCCATTACGGTTTCATCTACTTGGGAAGATCGGTCAGAACGGATAA
>JARQTC010000104.1:0-83107 GCA_030142495.1 Cephus runcator | reverse complement strand
TGAAAATTTAAATTTATCAATTTGTTAAATAAATAATCAAAAGCGTCATTGACGTTTATAAAAGTCTTATCACGTAAACCCACATACCTAAGCGTCTCTGAATCAGTATCAGTGAATAATTAAAACGTGATAACCAGATACGGTTTCGTCTACTTGGGAAGATCGGTCAGAACGGATAATGAAAATTTAAATTTATCAATTTGTTAAATAAATAATCAAAAGCGTCATTGACGTTTATAAAAGTCTTATCACGTAAGCCCATATACATAAATATCTCTGAGTCAGTGTCAGTGAATAATTAAAACGTGATAACCAGACACTATCAATTTATCAATTAATCAAATATTCGAGAAAACGCATTTTCAAAAATTTTTTTTTCCGCGCAAAGTACGACTTAATGTTACCCACACGTATGGTTTTTAACGATATCACAGAATTAATCCATATTCAGCATATGGTATTTTTTTTAAGTATGCCTGACGTATGTCGGATCTTTTCTACTTGATTGAATACGTCATATCTCGCCAGTACATATTTCACCGGGACTTTTTCTTTCTGGGAAATATATCAGCAGTAGCTGCCCCATATGATGCCAGTAGATATTACCAACCCCCCACGGCCAACCAGATATTTTTCCGTGTACCTTACTGACCCAAGGGAATTGCCAAAAGGAATTTCATTCATCATACTGACCCTTCTTCCTTAGCCGTGTAATTTATTGAAAGCATGCTATATCGTAAAATTCAATAATTTACCTAAACCCCGTTGCAGCCCCGTATTTGCACATATGAATACATACGTGTGAAATAGATACATACGTGTACAAATCAAACATAGAAATCGCATCGAAACCCGCTGATGCATTAATAACATCAATTCCAACTATTTACCCCATCCAGTTGGTATTGTCAACTAATCAGTCTATATGGTTTCGTTAATTAGAATCTGACTCGACTCACAATCATCATAATCCGATACGAGAAGCCCTTCCACAAAATAATTTTGCCAGCTAAGCGCGAACATTATATCACATGAAAATATCTAGAGGAAGTCGTGTGTTATCTTACCGATAATAGTGTGGACGCGTACGGATAGCTGAGTCCGCAGAACAATGGAATTCTTTCGGCTGTAACAGAAAAGGAAAGAAAAGAAATAAATTATACTGTAATTAAAGTTCAAGGCATGCAAACGACAAAAAGATACGACAATTTTTAAATAAATAAATTAACCATACAAACATGAGTCTGTATTTTTTTATATACAAAAAAAAATTTTTTCCCTAGATAAAAAAAATCCCTAGGCAGTACTATTACATTTTGTACGACAGTCTTATAGCGGCTGAACGTACGTTGGATGTTTTAAATATATATACATACTTATATACGTTTGGTAATTTTTATTCGAATCGTGCGAAAATTTCTCAAGTAAAAGAAAAAGGGGATTTCCCGATTTTCCTAGTAACCCAAAAGCAATGACGGAACTTGCAAAAGAATGACAGTACGAAGAGTACGAAAGAACAAGAGGAAGTAAGTGGTACGCAATTAATTACGATAATAAATTAATTTCTTTTCAGTGCGGCCTTCGTCGTCGTAATTACTTAATTAATTAAACCCGTGCGTTTGCACGGTAAACTTGAGCAAATTAGGTTAGAGTGCCCTGCCGGCTCGAGTTTAAAGTTTAAAGCCCCTGCGAGAACCTTCCCACGCGTCCCTGAGAACCACTCGCCACGAAGACAATGCCACCTCGAGGAACCGGCGAGCGCAGTGGACAGGGGGAGGGAGGGGTAGGAAGAAAGAAGCAAGAGAAAAAGAGAGAGAGAGAGAGAGAGAGAGAGAGAGAGAGAGAGAGAGAGAGAGAGAGAAGACGGTGGAAACAAAGAAAGACAAAGAGAAAAGGCAAAAGGGGAACGAGAAAAAAAAATAAGACGTCTCGTGTAGAGAGAAAGGCCAGAAGGTGGGTTCTGGCATCAACGCAGTGGTAGAGGGAGTCCGGAAAGAAGTCGAAGATAAAGAATGGCAGGAACGGAAACAGCAAGAACAGCAATGAAGATAATCCAAAAAAAAAAAAAGAAAGAAAAATAGAGGTGGAAGTTGATGGGAATTAAAAAAATATCATTACCAGTAGCACGCGTTGACGTTTCGACCCAATAAAACGGCAGCCTCGACGCCATCGATTCAGCCTCCAATTTCGGAGCCCCTTATATTCGTTCAGGGACTCGACTGTATTTCCCATGAAAATAAAAGCGCGGTAAAGCCCAACAATTTGAATTCGGGAAACCAGCAGCGTCTGGTAGTCCCTTCCTACCCATTCACCCCTGTCACTGACCCTCGACCCTGGTCCCTACAGACTGCTAGGACTTTGGTAAAAAAAAAAAAAAAGATGCTTACGCGAATCCACGTCCACGTCTCGTTTAACACGACCCTCGTGCTTGTTATTTCCTCGGGACGTACGACGACGCCCGGCGTCGTTACACCGGGACCGTCGGACAGCCCTACAAGAGTTACTAGACCAGTCTTGTCAAACGAATAAAAACTTTCACCACCACGGCCAAACTCGATAAATCTTGAATTTTCGTCATACCGATAACCTCATCCGCTTGACCTTTGACCTCGTCATCGAATAATCCCAAAATCCATCTCCCGTCCGCTAAAATCAAACGAACCAAAGATCCTGATACCTGCTCTCTTGAGCAACTCGTGAAATTCTCGTGAGGTTGCAGCCAAAAAAAAAAAAACACGGATTTTCTCAGATCGAATTTCGATCAGAGTCAATAAAGGTGTCGGATGCTGCTCGAGCGTGAAGACGTCTGATCGGGAATCCGTGAAGAGTTCACGTAGCGTTACGTGAGGAAACTTCTTCGCGACGTCCTTGACACCTTTTGTATTGGCTCTGGGGCGAAGCACCCTCGTGGCTGAGTGCTTTGATTTGTTTCGGAGCGTGCAAGAAAATGGGACCGAGCGACGGAGAGGAACAAAAACAGGAGCAACAGACCAGTCGGAGTTTGCCTTGGCTGCTCTGATATCCAGTCAGGGTTCTGGCTGGTGATTGATAATGAGTCCTCGAAGTTCCGGGAGAGAAAGTGATGGAAACGGTAGGAAGGTAAGACGGTACTGTTGCGCTGGTGCGAGAGAGACCAGTGGGAAGACGGGAGGAGAGGCTATGCAAGCGGTAAGAGCTGTGAAGTAAGCAACGGAACAAGATATATACGAATAGAGAAGACTGAAGGTATCGGCTGAAGTTTGTCTTCGGTGACTCAAATCTACTGATCATCAATTTTGGTACTAGTGACCCTTTGGTATATATATAGAAATGTAATACAATAGTGTATATATATATGTATGATAAAGTGAATCATAGGTGGGTAACGAATTGACTGAAGTTCATTGTTGTGTCTTATATGGTTCAGTGAACATTGAGTTCAGGATATTTTCTGACATGTAGATATGGGATTGTGTGTAAGTTTTACAAGATGATTGATCTCGGGATAACGAGATAAGATAGTTTTCTTCGTTGTTCGACAGGGTGAAGTTATCTTTTTCTGGTATCGCCGGTTATTGGCGTCCTAGGGACTTTTGGTGGTTTTCAATGATTTTACAGTGTTTGCTATTGGGTTTGTGTATATGCCGGGTATACGTATGTGGATTTTTTACGTATGTCGATTTTTTACGTATGCTTATGTGGTCATTGGCAATTGATCGGATTTTTCTTCTCGTCTCGCGGTGACCGTGGGATTAAATTGGCAATCGAGCCTCGTGCTGGCGGCCACGATAAATTCTGGGGGGAAGGAACGAAATCGCGGAGCTGTAAATTGGTTCGGTGAAATTGGTCAGACTGCGCGGGAAGTGCAGTGATTTCCTGTGATGCGATTGGACGGTTTATCGATTTAATTGTGAGAAACATTTAATTAGTGGATATTTGATATCGACACTTTTGATCGATTTTCGGGTAATTTTGTGAAAAATGAAATTTTCGGTGGGTCCCGATGATTTGATTTATCTTCGAGCTCGAGATATAAGTAAATGCGTGTGATCGATTGAGAATTAATTTGATAACATTTTTTGGGGGAAAATTTGAAATTTTTATTTTTATCTTTTTATGCTTAGTCTTTTCGGTATGATCGAAATATTCGTCTGCTGTTGTTTTGGGACTTTTGAAGTAATTTTGGTATATTTTATATATACGGTTGGTAACAGTGTGTATTACGAAACTGGTAGTTTTATTTATACACGTTGCAGCATTTTGTTTTTACGCAAATAACGCGCGGACACGTTATATACATATATGCATGTATGACACACACGATCCGGGAATACGTGGCGAAACGCAACCGCATGAAAGATCCCTTGTGGACAGAAATAAAGTCCCTAGTGGCCAGCAGAGTATCGGAACTCGTTGCCAAAACATTCGCGAAGGTGCTGGTTGCTGACAAAGATGACGAATTTTTCCAAAATTTCGCGACAATTTTCGACCCGATCATTATAACTGTATATAAATACGATTTTTATTATATAATTATTTATTTTTAATCATTTTCGTATATTCACTCTAATGCACACATTTTTCACGCATGGTCGATGCAAGTGCACCGTAACGGCCGACGTGAAAATTGCACTGAAAAATAGTATCGACTCGAGATGCAGTCGAGAAAAAAAAAATTACAAAAATTACAGTTACATAAAAAACACAGCCCCATTAAAAAAAAATTAAATTTCCTTTTCACCTCGATCAACGTTTAATCGTATAATCGTACAAAAAATAATAATAATATTCCATTTTCAATTTCCAATCTGCTCATATCCATGTATAACAAAAATAAAAAAAAAGAGGGGTCGTCCTGACTATCTCAAGCAGAAAATATTCTTCGGCTACAAATTCCCAATCAAGATAAGTAGCTCGCGTCTACCAATCATCTTGCTTGGATTCGAAACACGAAAACAAGTACCGTTTAACAAGCATCAAAAACAAACTGCAATCCCGCAAGTCACTGTTGTATATCGAATAAAAAAGCAGCACACATGTAATCGAATAGCACGCATGAAAACACATAGGATAACAGTTTAGAAATACGATGCCAGAGTATGTGTAACCCGTATGGCCCATTTCATGCAGACCAACATACTGCACTGTCCCCATATATACATTCCCATAGACCCGACATACGCGGATGTCACGTATGTACGTGTATGTGTATACGTCAACCCCATGTCACTTTCCTAAGAGCCTTGACGTTAATTCAAAGCAGCGTCGCGTGGGGTAATCGAAAATGTCCAAAAACAAATTTTTTTGTGTTCCAAAAAAAAAAATAATAATTTTTTTTTTTCAGTCATCCCAAAGTGACAATAAAATCCAAAAAAGAGAAAAAACGAAAAATTACGTGATCAATTGATTAATCGATTTTTCATTAATTTAGATAAAAATTCGTACCTCCGTCCGTAAGACACGACCGTGACCTCTAATAACGAAACTAATCAATCGTTATCACCACGTGCGTATATTTATCGTGCCCGTGCGAGCACGTGTAAAAGATCTTTGTTGAAGAGCGACAGGCTTAAATAATCATTGGATACGTTGTTGGCCTTGCGTAACTATTGCCTCTTGGTAGCCATTGTTAATAGACGCGTTATCCCACGAGTCATAAATCACTTAAGAATTAACCCCTTTAATTGGTACGTGCGTTAAAATCATGCGTGCGCGGAGACGCGAGTTTACGATGGGAAGGGTCCGAAAAATGGTCGGACGCCCACTGGCGAGTGATAAAGGCAGGAATTTGATAAATTGAAGAAAAAATTTTTTTTACGACCATTCATTAACGACGGACTGTCAATCGTCATTGTAATCGATTCTGATCAATTTTGACATTGGGCAAGCGTCAATGCACTGGGGTATCGTTGGGATCCGGTAAAAAATTCAATGACTATAGGTATACAGGCAATGACTCTGTCAGTCATCTCGTCGAGTCTTTCGACTTGAGTCAAGTCGAGTCATCGCTTGTAATCACGCTGCATATATGCATATATATATATATATATATATATATATATATGCAGGCATAACAACGCAAGTGAAAGTCAAGGAAGCGTATTCTCATGAATCGTTATGCACTGTGAAGATAGACTGGCAGCCTGTTGGACGGATACGTATGAATACGTTGGCACGTAGATATCTATGGGCAAGTAGTTTTAGGTACGCCTATAGATACATTTAAGTACGTTTAGGTACGCTCAGGTATATTTTTCCAGGGTTTTAAGTACGTTTAGGTGCATTCAGGTGCGTGGCTATGTTCAGGCAATTAGGTACGTGAATACGTAACTAGCGTAGATCGCTACTGGTGCTTTGACTCGAAGAAAAAATTTTCAAAATTACTCATTTTCTCATCCACCGAGTCATCCCGAATTTACCGGTGACACGTTTAACCCACACGCTCGCATAATTAATAATTGCATAGCACAGTGCGATAAGAGAGCCAGGGATTTTGAAATTGATTTCCGTAAACGCAAAAAGTATATAAAGACGGGAGACGTCTCTGCGCAATAGACCCGTCAATTACAACGATTATGATAGATTTGCGGGAGCGCATAATTATTTCAATTATTCCGATGCACTTGGCGAGTGCATCGGGCCAGCACCTGTTGCATCACCATATATCCCATACAAGAACTATGCAAAGTATAGAAGATCAAGAAAAAAAATCCCTCTTGTGTGTGGTCCAGGGAAGAATTGTATGTGAATTTACAAAAAAAAAAAAAAAATTCAAAAAAAAATTTGAGATACGGAAAAAATTATAAATATACAAAAATATTTACCAGTAGGGCGGCATATCCGGAGCTAATTTCATGACACGCGACGTAACCAAGATATAATTTGTATATCTTTGTTATGATTATTCCTCTCCCCGTTTCGGAATTTCACTTCGAGATGAAGACGATCGATCCTTCAAGAATTCACTCCCGTGCTCTCCATCCTGGTCCAGAAAGCAGAATCCCTCTTCGATAACGGGGTCAAGGAGACGCGGTCGGGATTTAAGGGTGGGTGGGTCGAATTAAATGGGGGGGGGGGGTATGAAAGTCAGTGGAGATGAAGGGCACAAGAGAGAGAGAGATAGAGAGATGAAAATAAAAATACAGACGCGACTGATGTTCCCCACAGGACCCTACGCACTTGCACACACGCACTCACGATATATCACACACGACCACCCAACGCAGACGAAGTCTAAACGGCGACTGACTCGACCGGATGGCTTCTTGTTCCGCGGCTGTTCTCGTCTCTTTCTCGGGGCAGCACAATAGAAATGGTGGGAGATTTAAAACTACGTATGCCACACATAACGCACGTGTGCGTGTACGCTTGTCTAAGCTCGGGTGGATATAACTGGAATTCGTAAAAAATTTATATGTAGATCTGTAAGCGTAAGACTTTGCCATCCTGTACTGAATCCGAGGGAATTAATGAAAAATATAATAAATCTAAAATTAATTTAAAAAAATTTTTTTCGTCTGTCATATTTGTATTCAGCTTTGTTTGTAGAGAGAGGATTTTTGAAATTTGTAATTTTTGAAAATAATTTATCTAGTGGATTTGGTTTACGTTATCGGTGGTTCTGAGGGAATCTCATGCGCGAATGCGTATTACGTATGTCGATGCAATTTGTACACACGTGTTAGAGAGTCCAGCGCGTTGCTAGGCACCTGAGCGTATTTCCTGTACAAGGGTGGATCGTGGATAATGCAACTCGTTAATCTCTGGTTGTTAGCCGGGGAGATAGGTATCTTGGGGTTTCTGTTGCAGACGGATGATTCGTTGTCTGAGTATCCGCCTTCGTAACTACTGGCAAGTAAGTAGGCAACGGACACACGTGCACTCGCACTTACACGTGGCTGTATGGAAGACGCAGGTAGGGTTCGGTCGTGGTGGTGGGTTGAGATATTGTGGAAAGAAAAATGTAATAAAAGAGGGTTGGAAGGGAGAAGAGTAAAGAAAAAGGTCGGGAGGAAGGGATAGCTAAGTTAAAAAGGTAAAAGAAGGTCGAGGATACTCACGTTGTAAAAGATCCAAGTAGGTAATACCGCGATAGGACGGACTGATAAGAAACTTAAGGTCTTGTACGGATAACCAATTACATTGGCAATTTCGTGGATATTTCTGATATGGTCATGTACCATGGTTCCGTACGTGTGGGTATATATGTATATGCGGTGATGCCACTGTAAATTGTTGGAATTGCACTTGAACCGATCTCTTACGTATCAGCGAGCATCGCTTGTACGTCGTCGCTCGAGATATTCCGGACAATTCCAAGTGGAATCGTGGAATTGCATACCTTGCGCGCGTGCTCGAATGAAGTCCGCAAAGTTTTAATTGCGAGTGGAATTGCGATCGTGAATTTTGGAATTGCCGCGAAGTAATGGAATTTCATTTTAATAATTTAACACGCCGTACGATTACAATTTTTTTTATCGTCCAGCGCAATTCCACGTTCAGATTCCACCCACCGCACTGGTACGGCGCTAGTTGCTTATGGGACTAAATGAACGACGGGAAGGAATTGCGATGTGTCCACAGTGTCGTACAGTCCAGCCTAAAATGCTGAGCGATACGTCGTCACGTTTGAGAAGGGACATACGTGCTTCGACTCCACGTACGGCGAGTCTTCGGTTTTAACTTTTATATATTTTTTTGTCTTCCGTCTCTTTATCTTTCTCTTGCACAAGAGACCAGTAGCCGTGTACCCTCTCCTCCGCCCACTCCTCCTCTCCACCGTTTCACCAGGTCCGGATCCATTCGGTTCATTCATACCCTCACGTACCCGCGACACATGTGTGCGCGCCTGTTACTATTTTTAGCAAGAGAGCGCGCCGGTAGTACTACTGCGCACGCGCGTGCGCTGCCGGTCATCTCCTTCCTTCCGGTCTAAGCGCAGCATGCAAATGAATAACACGTGGGAGGTGTCAAGAGGGCACTTAAAGGGGAAAAAAAGAAGAACTTTGTGAACGCACAAAGTAACGTATTACTATCCCGTGCAACTAGCGTTTACGACTTTATCGACGAAAACGTTAACGCAATTTCGACAGATGGCGATTGCGCGAGCGAAGACGAGAAAATTTTTTTTTTAATTCAAAAACCTTAAATTCCACGTTTTACCTTTTCCTCGAATGCAAAGTTCCAAAATTAACGAATCCTTCTCAGAATTAATTTTGGTCTTTGAAAAGCGGTTTTTTAGAACCAATAGCTAATTCCGCTCTGATAACGATGTCTGTGATTCTACTTTCAACTTATAGCGAAATTTCGTAATATTATTCCTCAATCGTACTTTATTCTACTTATCATTTGAATTCCGATAATTTCAAACAAAAATATTTCAATTTCCCTAAGAATCTAGTACCTACCTCGTGCATCAAACTTTCCTAATTCTCTGCCTGCATATCCACGTGCATTTCGTCCAATCAGTCTGCTCGTAAAGTTCATCGCGCGTGCTAATTGTATCATTGCCGTGGCAAAAAAAAAAAAATTTAGCTCAAGAAAAAAATAATAATTTCTGACCGCAGCAAGAAAAGAATTGCAACAATAATAATAATGCCAAGGATAATTATCCCACCAACAACGAATCGCGTCAGGAAACGAGCTGGTGACACGAGAAGTAAGGTTTATGGAAATAAGCTCAAAACCGCCTTCATAATATCCCTTCAGAATTCGCCTTATCGTAAAGATAGCAACACTACTTACAGTACGAAATAAACTACAGTAATACAAAAGCACGTTATTAGGTGTCGTACTTAGAAATTAGGCTTATCATAGAAAGCAGCGGTGTGGCCAGCAATTCCTAATCACAATAGTCTCGCGTTTCGTCGGAAAACCATCAAGTGACGCAACCAGCCACTACCGCGCATGCGCACTGACACCTACCACGTGACCGAAGAAAAGGATTGGAATTTCAACATCTTTCTATTCACAAGCCATCATCCGCACTTTTCTATCTGTATTCACTGGTACTTCGCATAGGGGGGTTCGGATAATTTGCCTTATTTTTTTTTTAACTATGAAATGAAAATCGGCTCCACTAGTAGGCATATTTAACGATGGATATTCACCATAAGAATAATTTCCTTGGCGTAACGTTCCGCGGCTACCGATAACCACCGGATATCTAGTTACGAATGGCCAGAGAACATCCAAATATTTACAGCGGCAAATCCCTGGTTTATTTATATTACGAAATACTGGACCAAGTGGGCGTTCTATTTGCGCCGTGAGTCATTTTGTTACATTCTGCGCTACCGTGGATGCACTTGTGTACGTTGGAATGTACGTATATAGGTATACGTTAGAAAGGTGTATTTACCGTATTGATAAACGTATATACAACGTAGGACAGACTGCGGCATAGAACAGCTGTAGGAACTTGGGACTAACAGAATTAAAAGTTCGTACAATTAGGGAAGAATTGTTATTGGGTTAATTTGGTATTATTGGATTTCGTATACGCGCATGCGCGCGAGACTGCGTGCGACACTATGTTCGTGTGTATCGAGGAATTGCGTGAAAAAAAAATCGCAACTGCACTCAGCGAAATATATAGGAATAGATGCGTCGATTTTTCTACAGTGTAAAAAGACCTTACTGGTTGCCAATCACAGTTTGACAACCGTGCAATGCGAATTGCCAAAAATGAAAAAAAAAAAAGATTATCAAAAAAGAGCAAGTGCGCAAATGGTGGATGACAATTTTTTTTTTTTTTTCGTTGCTTCTTTTTTTCATTTTACGTTATCGCTGCGCTTGTAAAGTGCCTCGACGACGTGTATGAATATTTTATGACGTAGCGACACGAGGCGCCACCTGGGAGCTTTTCGTCCGGGCGTAGAAACTTGGCTTTAGGTTCTTGAACGAATTTTGGAGTCGGGACGCGCACCGATGCTTATTCCCAGTCAATTTTACAACCCTTCGAAGATAACCAGCGCCTTATTTTTTTTTTTTTATATTAAATTGCTGTTTTCTTTTTCTTTGACTTTTTCATCTTATATCAACAGTCAGCTGATAGGATCCTAACATATCTGTTGGATCGATCCTAAGTAAATGATCTATACGGTGTAAATCATTTTCTGATCGTCTCGCACAAATGATCAAAATCCAGTCTAGTATAGATTTCATATATCCCATAAAATGCTTCTTTTTCGAAAATCATAAATCAAAATCATTCATGACGCATCCAAAGATCTCAGATTTCACATTCTCAATGTACACAAATATTATAACCATTAATATTATCATTAAAATGGATAACCCTGTGCGAAAGTTTTACTAGAAAAAAAGATTTTTGGAAAAAATTTCAAAATTAATAACGTTCATCTATCGTTGTTGTGTTTCGCGCAAATAAATCATTACGTAGAACGACAACGTAATGTACAGTCCGATTAAAAAGTATTTTCGTTATATTATCCTTTATGTGATCCAAAAAGTGATTAGAATGCTCTTAAGCATTTTTTTACACGTAATATAATACCTATACAGATACATAACTGCCACCCTTCAGATATAAAGGATCCTCATAGGTGATCTGTCACGTGCATATCGTTTATATCGCCAGGGACTAATCTCGAGTGAATTTACGCGCCAGTTACAGTCAACATAGAAAACATTAGAGACACCATGATTGATAGACCACGATCCAGTGATAAGGATATAAGGATGCTGCGTGTCCCGATAAAAGAAACTGATCTCACGTCTTTTGTTTCTGCTTGCTTTGTTATTTCTTTCAAATTATCATCCCCGTATTAAATCACACGTCATATCCGATCGTCAGTTTTTTTCTTCCAAAAAAGGGAAATAACAAAAAAAAAAAGGGAATCAATACCCAAAATTCAATCCTGCTACAAAAAGAACATTCGACAAATTGGAAATTTTTTTCACCAATCCGTTTCTGATGAAATCGACGTTTTATTAAATATACGTGATATACATAAGGGAGTAAAGATAATTTTCTTTGATTTTTTCCTTCTCTCTTTTCTTTCTCCTTACCCATCTCTGTTTTCAATTTTTTTTTTTTAAGCTTAACTCAGACTCCTTCAATATCTTCTTTAATCAATGGCCATTCTGATTACGGCAGTCGTACTTCGTTTCCTATTGGCGCAATAAATTTCTCGAATGGCTGTCCCTTCAAAGGGTCTCCCTTGCGAGTGGCACCCCAAAGGTATTTAAAATTAAATTTCTTTTTCGACACCCTTGGAATACACAAGTCTGCTCACTTCGCCTAGTTGCTTCGTAAATTAATAAATACGTGGAACCGCCAATCGTGTGTCTTCCATCTGTACTTCCCACGTTTCTTTAATATTGCATATCTGTATGTATAATTTATCAATTTTTTCTTTCCTTCCCCACTCCCACTGGTTCCCCATTAACCCCGCAATTTTCTCCGCCATTAACTTGTTTTTACATTCCGCTTACGCGAAATATCGCATGGTACCTTGTACTTGGCACTTTTTAATGATTCCTTCATAACGTGTCTGCCATTATTAATAAAGACACCCGGTACGTTGAACTGTATGAAAATGTCAGCCAATCATTCACACAGTCCACTCGGTTAACAATTTCACTTTACTCTGTAGAAGAAATTTTCTTTTAAATTTACACCCTTCTTTAGATCAATCGTTAATTAATGACTATTCTGTATAGTGGCACGATACAAAAAAAAAAACAGTATAAAAACTCAAAAATCTCAAAACCGTCCGTACCAAATAACTTCAAGTGTCCAAAGTGCAAATACAGATCCTGTACACGTTAGAAAATACCCAATAAATAAACAATTAAAAATCAATAACAAAAAAATAAAATTTCCCACACGATAAGACAACAGAAATAATTTTTTTTTTTAATTTCAAAGAAATCAGATACCTGCAAATCCAGCAGATGTCACTCCGGTAGCGCGTAACAAGTAGATCGTTCCCTTCCTCGCACAGACAGATCATAGTACGTATCCAGATCCAAGATACACGAGATAATCCAGATGGTAAGATTAAAACAAAAGAGTTACCACGAATCCAGTATAGAATTCTCCAAGCTCAATACGAGCTCAACCTTAATCCAACCTAATCAGATACCCACTTAACCCAACCCGGTAAGCTCGATCACGCATTAACAAAAAAAAAATGTCGTCCATCGCGGAATGGCCGTCACGGAATGACGGACTTGGAACTGGACCTACCCTGCCATACCCATCTCCTCCATCTGTCCCATACTTCGGGAGCAACTTGATTGCCAGCAAGTATTCAGGTGACTGTCCCACTTAAACTGGATGGCTGACACCGTCTCGAGCTGAATTCGCGAATCGTCACGTGACAAAATGGCGACATTGAATTATCGAAATAAAAAGTTGCACTTACTCGTAACGATCAAAAAGATCCGACGAAGACGTGCGACTTTCACAGAAAGCACAAAAAAAAACGGTAGAGTCAAAGACAAAAGCCGATTGATATCCGAAAGCATATAGTATGAGCCGCCGCAGGTAAAAGAACCTATTACGAATAGAAATTTAAAATCGCAACGAGAATTTCTCGAACAAACGGTCGTTACCGCGATTCCAGATCGGATCGTCACTCCGTGAGTGCGTCTGACGCCGAGGGTGGCGCTTCGGTCGGATTTTCAAGATATACACGCGTTTATATACAGGGTGGGTATCGCAGAACATATATTCCGTGAAATGCGTACGTTAAGGGTTATTTTCATGAGACGTCGGCTGGCGCTCTTGTATATATATATACATATTCACTGTATACGCTCTACGTTATACATATACGATACGTATTACCAGAAGGTTCTAGAAGCAATAGCAAGTAAGTGACCCAGCTCTCTGAACTAGGTAGGTGAGCGTGCACTCTCGAGGCGAGGGCGTACAGTAATCAACAGTAAAATGGAGGCCGTGTCTGGTCTACGCCGTGGGAACGCGCCTTGCTAAACTGAAGAGGTCAGGACGCCAAGAGGGGAAAGAAATGGGAAGTTGAAGAAGTTGCTCGCTGTCATTATTAGCTGGGACATCTTGTAGCTCGTTAAGAATTTCCGTGCAAGAAATAGAGAGAGAGAGAGAGAGAGAGAGAGGAACAGAGAAATAAAACAATTATAAAATTGACTATATATTAAAAAAAAAAAAATTAATCGTCTAAAAAATTTTCTTTTTCTCTTTACGTTCCTCTTCTTACTTCCTTCGACTCCTGCTCAATTTTTACTTTGTCTTAATTTACCTTATCCCCGGTACAAAAGATATCTTTCTCTCTCTCTCTCTCTCGGTCTCACGCGGCACCAAGGTACCAGAGGTCAAAGGAACAAGATGGCCGATCCTTGGTTATAAGGAGCAGACTACTTGGAGTCAGTTAAGACGGAGATGACTTTTTCGAGCAGCCCGTGTACCGCTCAGCGATCCAAGGAACGGCACCGTTACGGTACGAGTAGGTAGATGGGTAGGTAGGTAGGTAGGTGGGTACCTACAACCTATACAATAAGGTAGAAGATGGTTACGAGCATTTCTTATTCTCAATATGAGTACAGTGTGTGTATAGATAAACTTGAATCTTAGTAATTGGATTGTAATGGCCGTAGGATCGAGATCTTGACTTGTGGATTACCTTTAGCTTCGCTATAAGAGAAACGAACGTTGCCCGCTCAAGATAACCATAACCAATACCACTTACGAAGCTTATTGAGCACCCGAGTATAATTACGTGTCTGGGATATATATATATATATATATATATATATATATATATATATAAGAGCCCAGTAGCGTAAAAGAACCTTATTCCGGATTTTGCTTGACTTTCATAAAGAGAAATCACGTGCACGTTATTGGAGCCAAGTATATCTATGTATAAATTAATCTGATTATCCGTTGCGTCATATGTAAAATAGATAGCTGAATGGTAATTATAAAAAAAAAAAAAAAAAAAATTTATAAATATACTTTACGTTATTTCTTCGCGGGACTTTAGTTCAAGGACCCATTTTTTTTTTAACACCGACTGTACTCCTGTCCAAAATCGCAAACGGGAAATTCGTCTTACTTTTTTACGATTACGTAAAAACTGTGTATTTTCGAAAAAAAAAAAAAAAAAAGTAACTTTTCAACCTGACTTTGGAGGAATACACGAAAGCGTTAGTGCGCCCTAATATCCGCCAGAGGGTATTACTCGGGCGTGTTTACCGCTTTAGGAATCGGCTTATCATAAATCGTGTCATACGTAATACGCTGCTCGCTGGACCAGAATCCTCGTACGACGGTACAAATGGCACCACAGAGATCCCCATGGGTTTCCTGGGTAGCTGGCGTTACGCGATGCTAACGTACGTTTAGGTAGCGCGGCTTGTATCTGAGTTGAAGGTTAGGTACGTCAGGTTAGGATATATACGCAGCATGGTGTATATATATATATATGTATATAGAAACTACGTAAATGCTTACATACAGCACGGAGATACATTGAATACGGTGTAGGTAGACGTACCGACGTACCTAGTGGGTTAGGTGGTTAGGTTGGTACGCTGGGTAACATTCATGAAAGGCTAATGAAGACGCGTCGTTGCTCCATGTTCCTGGAATGGCCAGGACCTATGGAGGGATAACCTTAACGACCTCGAGTCATTCTTTTTGCGATTCTGATCGTCGATTATGAATTGGGACTTGGAGGATACGTGCTGAGTGCTGAACGGTAGAATTAGAAGGATCGAAAAAAGTTATGAAAAAAAGAAGTGAACGAGAAAAATCGGATTACGAAAATCCCCCCAAAAAAAAATCGATTGATTTTGAAACTTTTTTCTAGATCTTGTGAGCATTGATATGGGATGGTTATGGTTAAGTTGGATATAGGTAGGTCTCCGTCTGAAGATAGGCATTGATTGTGGTGTATACGGGAATATGGAAGATTGTGATTCTAGGTTAATATTTGCATATTGTTTTTTAGAATTTATCGCGTCTTATCGTTCTGACTTATCGACACCTTTTTCACGATGTTTTTTTAATGGAAATGCACTTGACCGCGAACGATCTGTTGAATTACTAGCATTTGTCGAGGCACACCCTGATAGTGGGATGGTCCGCCATTTGTGAGAATCAAGACAATCCAAAGCGTGTGTATGATGTATATATAGAAAGGATATAGGAAGGATCGAAACGTTGCAGAAAATGAGGATGCAGAGAAAGACGTAATAAAACTCCATTGCGATCACAATGACCGTCATTGAACGAGACACACATCTCGGTTTTCTCGTTTAGTTCCTTTACGTACCGCCGCGCTCACAGCGCCATTAAATAGAATCGACAGTAATTCCAGTATAAAGAAACCGCCGCGTCCCTCGATAAAAGACTGCAGAGTAAAAATAAAAACGCCTTTACCCCCAATCTGTATATAAAAGCAGTCCCCGAATAATAAATCAATTTGAATTTCCCGCGCGAAGCACACCGAGCCAACTGACAGCCAATCACAATCGAGTAAAACGAACTAGACTAAAATCCCCGTGAAAACAACTCAACACGAATAATCTGAAGAACGAGGCAAATATCTCCAGAAAGCGGAAGTGACGAGTGAAGTCAGATTCATCAAGGTCCGCCATCGTGCCACAAAATTCAGCTTTAAAAGTTCCAGGTGGACCAACCGGATACGTAGATTTCCCAAGGGTACGGGAGATAAGCCGGATTCAAGTGTACAGTACGTAAAATTTCCGCGGCGAAAGAGTGGCGCCACTTGGGCAATGCGGATACAAGAGTTTCCGTAATACATATTTATAATCGTCGGTCATGGAGATGCGGCATTTCGAAAGCGTGAAAAATACGCGAGTGACACGCGGGTCAGGTTAGGTTTTACGTTGATCGTATATAGTTATATCTGGTCAAGTAGAAACATAAGTAACAGCTAAGCCGACAAGTTAATGAAAAGCGTAAATAATTGAACGCGTAAATGCGAGAGAAGCTACACGCCATCCAATGATAGTTGGACTTTTAATAAGGTTAATTCCCTAGCGACTTCCGGCAGAGGGGAAACGATACGTTACAGCGACTACTGCCGTTGTAAATAGGACTTAAGTTACTCGGCCTAAGGGCGGTTGACGCAAAACGATTCTCATCGTACATTTCTATTGTCGAGATGGAGAATTTCCTTGTTTGAAAGGAGAACGATACGGTGGCGCCACTTGCGGAGGAACCCCGCAACTATATTTCAAGTGGAGCAGCGGAGTAAACGTGAAACCCTCTGTATACATAATACGTGACGTTATTAAGAATCGAGAGTAGATAACATGGTACAACAGGGAAGCAAGATGGTTTACGTTGTATTACGAAAAGAGTATGTACAGTGCGATTCAAAAATTGCGATAATATCAAATTAATCGTGCACAACGAAAAGTACCAACTTCACAGAGAAATAAAACCTAAGAATTGACCAGCCCCTTATTAAAAAATTTACAAGCCTTCCGCCAATCCAGATGGCGCTAGTGAATTACGTATATATATTTCTTTTCAATTCCCCACATGACCCAAGCCTCTCACAATTTACCAGACGTATCCTTATTTCATCGACCCTTTACGTGTCCACTCTCTTGACCTTCGCTTACCCCTGACCTAACTTAATCACAGGTTTCGACTGAAAGGGAATCAATTCCTTGTAGAATCCACCCTTTTTTTTGCAAAACCACCCTCCGACTCGCGATTCGCAATTTCACGAGAGCCCACAACCGCCACAGATAACGATGGGTTTTTGGTTCTCGATTTTTTTCAACCCCTTGGTTCAATTCGTTCCACCCCCGCCGCCTTTTCCTTCTCCATGATCTCCAATTAACGTTCGGACCTTGCGAGGGTTGAAATGAAAAAGCAAATGCCGTCCGATAAACTACCCTTACGCAGGGTCAGCCTACGAAAATGGTTAGAGGAAGAAAGTAACGCTTGGAAAAAAGAAAAATCGAAAAGCTGAAAGCAATCCACGCTCGACGAGATTTTCTTTTTCCCGTCTGTATTACGAAGGGCTGCGGAAATTAGCCCTTGATAAGAAATAATAATAACGTAAATACGATGCGTCGGAGAGGCAAAGGGGGCACTTGACGTTCCGCGTTGCGGAAGGCCGCTTACTTTTATTCCCATTACCGTGGCACTTGACGTCATTTCAGAACGGAGACGACGAGGGGTGCTCCCACCCCTCGGCTCTCGATCGCGAGAAAGAGATGAGAGGCGAAAAGGAAAAAAAAAAAAAAAACAGGTAAGCCCGACAAAGCAATTTGTCCCTCGGGACACGAAGCGAGCGTCCCGACGTCAGCGTCGTGCTTCGCTCTCGAGAATCGCGAACGGTTTTTCCATGTTAACCGAAGATCGTATCGACCGCAAGTTTGCACCCTGTAAATCGAATCCGCCCACTTGAAGCTGGAGACATCTACAATTTAAATGGAAAAAGCGAAGAATCAGATTGTACCGACCGGTAAGTTTACAGCTCGGAAAATCTTGAGACATTTATATATATATATATACACTATAAACATATATGAAAATTTATTTTTGCCAAAATGTAAAATTTATATAAATTTCCAAATTTTCAGCGTCCCCAGAATACGTGACAGACGAATGACAATTTTGTGAAGATCGACGGATTTTTGATTGACAAAAAAAGTTTTTAAGTAACTTTATTGAAGTATTAATGGAATCCGGAATTATGGTAACTGACAGACAATCCTTTGCGACTGCTGGAGACGACGGGAATGTCGGTCGCTTCAATCCTCGGACATTCCGATAGCCAAAGCGTCGAAGGACGCTTAAGTGAAAGGAAGCCAGACTCGGTTGGGGTGCAAGGGACCCCATCAACCCGCCACAAATCTTCCGCAAAAGGATGCTTGGCCGCGTTCCAAATGTTCCGGGTTCGGCGACAGATTCGAGCGACGATCGAGCGCAAGCAAAAAGCACTTGCTTCGCGTATAGGACCGATTCGTGGTAACGAGATTGGCTGAAAGGCGCATCGAACTGACAAGACAAAGCCAAGTGAAAATCGGAAAATCGAACGAATGTTTGTATTTGAATTTTAAAAATTAAAAAATTCATTTCTCAAAAAAACCACCTACCCCACGAAAATAACGATATCGCTCAATGAAGATTATACGTAAAAATATCGAACTAGAGTATCGATGTTGCTCGTATAAATATGAAAATTAAAATCATTCTCGAAAAAAAAAACTTTATCAAATATTTCAAATATTCCCGCGAAAAAAAAAGAAAATACTCCAGTACCATCGCCGACTTTCAATATGAACTCTGACCTCTCTTTACAGCATCCCTTTTGCTTCCCTGGGCATACTTGGAATGCGTCTCTATTAAATCGTTCCTGAATATCGGAATATTTTTGGAAACTATCCCCAGTAGTAGGTACCACTAGAGAGTCAGTCGTGCCATCCGATTAAAAAAAAAAAACCTAGTCCAATCGCGTCTGATATAAAGTGACTCGGTACGCATGTATACACAGATAGGTATGCACGTAAAGCCTATGAAGAACTTTTGTGAAATCGACTATATCCACGCGCTGTGTACGTATATCGAAAAATAGTGGGACATTCACAGCCACAGAAAAGAAGCCCTTTACCGAGGGTTCACAGGGTATATAGAAACGCGGAGGCCATCCAGTGCATACTGATACCAGAAAGCCTCGATGCGGCCAGGCTTAAACCACTATGTGTAGCTTCTATAGGTACTACATAAACCTATAGCGATGCGACGGGACGCAGAGGCCTTGGCTCTACTAGGACGCCACCCGTCGCCCGATAAATCATGGATCCCATGGCGCATAAATATCGCAAGATCGGGCGTAAACCGCGACTCGTTCGGGGCGTGCTCGCCACACTGTCGGATTTATCGTTTCTGCCTTCTAATTGACAAATAGACCGCGTGTCCTCTCGTTTCTGATATCCGAACTAAGTTTCCGTGGAATTGCAGTATCTGGTATGGTAATGAAATTAAAAAAAAAAAAGAGGGGCCGGATATGGATACAAGGGAGAGGGCGAAAAAAAAATTATTAAAAAAGAAATCAAAAACTACGCTGAATTACGAAAAATACTAGGGGTTGATATTCGTACCAAAAATGCATCGGAGTGCGTGACAATGAAGTTATTGCTGATATATGCAAGAAAATTGTTTAAATAAAAAATTTTGCCATTTCTACAAAGGTTGGTTGAAATTCTCATTTTTTCCTAAGATTTTCTCTTGTTGCCATTAGCGCGCCATATTGTTTCGATCTTAACTGCCGCGGCGTGTATGTAGGTATACATTGCGTCTTTCTGGAACACCCGGTGGCGTTTACGTACCGAGTCCATGCGAATGCATTTAAGAGCATTGGACCTGGAATTGCACGTAACCCTAAGATATACGCGGATGCACGTCGATTGAGAAGAGCAACGAGGGCCGCATTGTGTCACGGACACGGAAATACGTTTACGGTGTCAGTAATAGGGACAAAGATTGGGTCCAGATGTCGCGACCTCTGCCGCCCTCTTCGTCGCCTCGTTATTTCATCCTCTCCTCACGCTCGTCATCCGGAACGTGTCCTTAAGATATTAGGCTGCACGCGAAATGATAAGTTTGCGAACTCTTGCCGAACTTCATTGTTATTGTCATATCTCGCAGCTACGAATTTCAATTGAGAATCTTGGTTCTCTGGAACATTCTAGAACAAGCCAGAACAACAAGTAGAACCAGAATCTTCGAATTATGGGTGGCTAACTTCCCGCAACCTAGCATATATATATAATAAAAAAAAAAAATAAGACTTGATTATATTTCACGTGCCGTTTGTGCTTGCGATCACGTAACAGTGGATTTCCGGCATTAGCGAAATTGTGAGATACGTCCTCGAGACCGCGAACGTTGCCGTTAAACTTACTGAATGGAGTCGTGAAGGAACACTGAGAAGATAAGAAAGAAGTAAAAAAAAAAAGAAACCAGGCGAGTGGGGAGGCAGGAAATGAAAGGGGAAGAGGACTGGAAAAATAGCGAAGTGGGAAAAGTAGGTAACGGCAGTGAGGGAGACGTAAGATATGAGGAGCTTGTAGGAGAGTAGGAGAGAGAAGTGGTGTCTGCTCGGAGCTTTTTCCGCTTTGCCATTTTGCCACGAAAGCATGGGTTGGGGAGGGGAGTACAAGGGAGATACAAAACGCTGGGTGGCTAGGGGGCGGAGGGGGGATGGGGGGGGGGGTGGAGGGATGGAGGGGGAAGGACTCTCCGCGCCACTGGTAAGTTTGAAAAAGTTAGTCAAACTTCGTCGGGATTTATTTTCATTCCAGTTTACGCCTCCTTATTTGAGTTAACGGCCTAAGCTGCCCCTCGTTAAAGCGAATGCACACGCGTCCAGTTTACAAAGCTTCGTTTTCACGGGACGACACGAAATTTCTTCTTTCTTTTTCTTTTCTCTTTCGTCGTTTCAACGATTTCCCATTAGACGGAAATTCTTAACAAACGCAGTATTCATTGAATCGCCGCTATTCGTTCGCGTATCGTAATTGTGGAATAACGTGAGGGTCGTAGCGATTTTATCGCCGATTGCGCGCACCACCCTAATTCCAATGTCAATTATAATAAAACCTGACGCTATCGCGAGGTTATATATCGAATGTTTGAAATGCGTCGAGTTTTCCTGTAACTTGTCAAATTTTCTGTACAAAGTCCATAGCCCACTCGGCAGAGAGAGAAGCTCGTTCGGCAATTCACGGCGGGAAATTCAAATTTATTCGAGATCGCGCTACAGGTTAGCCGTAACAGTGGAACTTCGCTGTACAAGTCACAGACTAACGTACGAAACGATTTCTGGTTATTATTTCGAATCGTGTCAAGAGTTCGAACTTATCCGGAAGTATCCGAGACACTTGCCGAGCTTTTTATCGCCCGAGAAACTTGCCAGAAACGGGAACGTCAGCTTCTTCTTATCCACCTCCTTTCTTGCTCTCCCTTTTCTTCCTCTCCCTCTCCCACTCTCTCTCTCTCTCTCTCTCTCTCTCTCTCTCTCTCTCTCTCTCTCTTTCTCTCTATCTTTTTTTCTCTCGCACGAAACTCGACAAATTTCGATCGCAGTACCAACTACTCATGGGAAAACTTGAGGAAGTGACGTGGGAAACTTACTTCAACGCCCCCCCCCCCCCGCCCACTCCAAGTCGTAAAACAGTTTCACTTAACTTTGGCTTCCAGGAACGAAAGAAAAAAAATATATTTCAACCACTAACTTGACAGTGAGCAAACACGGCAAAGGGGGGTCGTTTCTGGAGCTTCCATAAAAATGAACTAATTATATACATACCGTACAAATAATTAATTAGATAATAAGAATTTTAACAAAAAACGAAAAACGTTGAAAATTTTTATCTTCCGTCTTAACCAAAATTCTTATCTCAAGTATCTATTGATATTTTTTTTTTTTTTTTAAGTATCAGTCATCTTCCCTCTTATTAAATTGAATGCTTGGAACGTAAAGCAGTAAGATTTGAAGTAAGGCTGGAGCTTTTCAAAATTTAGAAATACATTGTATATACTCGCATATACGATATACTATATGTATGTATGTACAGATAGTAAAGATACAGGTGTATACAGAGAAAGAGAGAGAAAGAGAGAGAGAATGCACTTGCAATCCGAAAACGTGAAGAGCTCGGCTGGAACTCGAGTTACGTAAAACTTCGGCACGAAGCATCGAATTAAAAAGTTTTCGGAAGGCACCTTAAACTTTTCACGTCGACGCGCTGTCAGACGAATTTCAGCCTGAAGGAGCAATAGCCATTTTGCACGGACGATAATGTTAGCCGGCAGCCGCGGATAATAACGTTTTAACGGTGAGACGGCTACGTCGCGACTGTATCTTGTGAATCGGTAGAAAATAAACGAAATACGTCATTTTTCTGCATTAAAGAGAAAACAAAGAGAAAGAAAGAGAAAAAAAAAACAGAAAGAACAAAGTATAACAAGATCCTTATCTATACATACTATATCTATACATCGCTGCATATATATATACATACAGTCACAAGTAAAAGCAATGAGCAATATGCATATATGGACAGATTTGCGTGCGTACATATGGAAATGTGGAAATGCGAAATTGCAGTAAAGTCCAAAAGTTTTTTGTCGGACGTATACGTGTCAACGTGAAATTAGTCAGCTGTTGCCAGGTCCCATCGCCTATTCCGCGACGGGTTTGCCCTCTGCAGTGGCGAACGGCAGCCGACAAAACACGGCTGACTCAGAATTACGAAGACGCGCGTATTTATTTATAAAACAATGAGCTTCCCCGGCAGACATCCTGGCGATTCGCGAATAGAAGCTGAAACCTAGTTATGCCATTTATTTCAGGCACTGAGATTCGCCGACTAATTATATCCATACTGCATAGTTACATACAGGTATATGTATATAACCATGTAAAGGGTTAATCAGTGCTATTGCGCCAGCTGAAAATTATTATCCGTCTGGTTCCTATTGATTCGCATAGCAGAACCACGTTCAGGTGGTTCGATAGTCCTGAATGACCGCGTACGTACGTGTACGGTTATCCGTATATAAACGGTTATTCAGAGTTACACAGTCACCTGACGATGATTCAGTCCATTTAATTTCTCTTAATTTCAATGACAAAAGAATCGTCAGGACAGTCGAACCACTTGAAGTTGGTTCTGTAGAGTTTATTGATTCATACGGCAGAACCATCTTCAAGTGGACCTACCACGTGGGGTATGAACGATCGTGTATGCATACGCGCATGCACGTGTAGAGTGGGCTACAAAATTTTTTAATTCATGGACAAAAAGTAAGAATATTAAAATGAAAAAAAAATTTTGAAAATCCATTCAAGCATAATCCTCTATTATTAAGCATCAATCGTCTGACTCACTGTGAGTGGGAGCAGCGTTGCCACACACCGGGTACGTAATCTTGTAGGATTCGCTAGTCGTCGCGGAGAAAGATATCGCAGGTAAATGAAAAGTGAACAGGTAAAAGTGAGGGTGGAGTATTTTTGAAAAATACAAACCGAACGTGGGACAAAGAAATTTTGAATTAATTGTTACGAGTATTTCTAAATTTTTTTTTTTTCTTTTTTTCAACGTCAAAGAAAAATTGTGCAATATGTATAAAAAATGCTGGTTCATCTGGATCTATAAATTTTTAATTTTTGTAATATGCAATTTTTTTTTTTTTTTTTCAAATTTCTCAAACTGACCCAGCCATACGGCAAATCTCATTGCGCTAAATATTTTTGGAATAAACAGCGCAGGTCGTTCTCAACGGGCTGGAAGTATCCGTTAAGTTACGAGAGGCTGATTCCACGGGGTGGACGCAGCTGTTGCCAAGACAGGGATGTTAAAGTTCCTGCAATTGGCCTTAGCATAAGCTCCAAACGTGGCAAACGAGCCACTATCTATTATAAGCTGAGTTCAATGCGAGACGCGATATACGATCTATGATCCATAATGATCTATACCCAAGAGTTGACAACTGCATCCACCCCGTGAAAGCGCTGAGTCCATTAACCGACTAAAACACCATCGACTAATAACCCCTACAAAACGATGATTAATTAGACCATAGCTGTAATAAATATATCCCATAGTCATTAGTCAAAATAAAAAAGCCGTCGATTAAAAAATTAAGTTCACACAATTTTTTTTTTGTCAATCAATTTTTGAAAACTCAAATTAACCGACGCCACTAGTTCCCTGTCCATACGCGTGTGAATTCGAAATTGGCATAAAAAAATCCAAAATCCCCAAAAAAAAGTCATTCGAATCATCCATCCAAACCGGAACCGGATGTAACCCCGAAGTCTTTGTAACGCGAGAAATCTCATTGTCAACGAGACTCTCCTCCTCCACCCTCTTCTTTCTCGGAGGCGATCGAGCTGTCGCATGAAAACGCTTAAGAAATTCAAGACGAGACTTCGGTCTCGAGTAGGTCCGCCCCTTTTAGGATTTACGAAGCCATCCGACGGATCGTGTATCTTCGCTTGTCACCCATTCGTGCTGTACCTGCGATGGCACAATGGCCACACAAAAACCGTTCGATAAGGCCTGAACGATACGGTAAAAAAGGATAGTATACATATACAGAATCCAACAATGAGAAACATGCACACATGAACCATGAATGAATCGTACACGTTTCGTAAGACCCAGTCGATATTGTAATAAGGACAGTTCAGTCCTGCGATACAAAAACCCAACGCATACCCCAAGAAAGTCCAATGGTACAGTGCATGAAAAAAGTTTAAAAAAAAATTGCACAATATTTTCCTCGGTACATTTGACCGAGAAAAATCAAACGAGTAACGCGTAAGGAATGACGTAGGCGCGAAGTTTTAAGTACAAAGAATAAGATCCATTGTCGGATGACAGGGACAGCTGAAACAATGGTTCACCTCATAAAGTCCCAGATATTCTTTCGCTTTATTTATTTCTCATCTTTCCCCTCCCGTACAGTTCACGTACGTATCCGTTCACGAGGTACAATGTCTTCCGTTACTTGGATTTTCCATATCCGGTCTTTTGACTCGGTGCCAGTGGTACCAGTTGAGACGTCGTGGCATTATCACGTGGCAAATGTGACCCCGCGTATTTTTATGTACGTACTCAAACGCGATGAGATCGCAGCGCCGATACCGCAAAGAGCGAAGCTGATTACTCATCGCGAAATCTATCTGGACTCTCTGTACTGTGGGCTACGACGAGGAACGCTTAGCGATTTTATTGTACCTGGTTGTTGAACCCTTGGGAGAGTCTCTAGGCACTCCGTTACTTCGCGGATATTGCCTTCCATTATGCCCACCCTGACGACACATCCTACGGTGTGTATGCGTGTATGCATATATGCATATTGGTATATAGGTATGGCAGAGATAAGCCGGTTATGCAATGACGCTAAGAAATCTCTAAGGCTGTTTTACCGGGCGCTGGTGGATACACACGAGTTACACGATGCAAGCGGACCCGGTGTTATTTGTATAATTCAAAAATTTATTTACGTGACAACAAAGTCTAAGAAAAGTGGATACGAGGATGCAATAACGTTCTTTGGAAGGGAGGTGTACGTTTGGCGACGAGCGTATCGCAGTGACATGCCTGTATACGATTATCATCGGGAAAAGCTTCGAGAAGCAAATATGGCGGCGACGAATGTCGATTTTGAGAGAACATTGTGGATACTCGATAAGGGCGAAGTAAGGGGCTGGATATAAGAATGGAAATAAGATAGTTCCGTCGCAAGGGTAGTTTTCGGTACATCCCGAACATCGTGGCGATAACCTCGAAGGGGTGAGAGCAAGGTGAAACCACGAGCTGGCGACAAATCGTTCTACGCGAAGGCAATATCGTCAGTGGCACGCGGCGCGCCCTGACGTCGTGTCGGGGTACTAATAATAACGACAGTGACGCAGGGCAGCGGGGTAAAGGGTCGGGTAGTGGGGATGGAAAATAAAATGGTGGCTACATGCTCAACGGCAGGGGTAAAAAGGAGGGTAGTTTTTTTTCATGACAGAAACCATAAAGGGGTGAGTCGCGGTGGTGTTGACTCGTATAAATAATAGAAGATAAAAAACAGCGAAGAGAAAAATTTGCAAAGTACGTCACGAGCATTCCGCACGTGGAAAGTAGCAGGGTGCGCATATGGCATCCGCCAACGCGTATGCGTACAGTGGGGTATGTTGTCACTTTGCGGTTCGCAGAAATACCTGGGATTCAAATATTGAAGCATATACCTACCCTTCGGGCCAAATATTTGTTCAACCCCCAAACTAACCTCAAAACTCGTGCCTCTACCCCACGCATACCCCCGTATACCCATATAGGTACGAGAGAATAAAACGATACGCGCTCGAACAA
The DNA here is from genome assembly GCA_030142495.1 of Cephus runcator. Taxonomy (NCBI): domain Eukaryota; kingdom Metazoa; phylum Arthropoda; class Insecta; order Hymenoptera; family Cephidae; genus Cephus; species Cephus runcator. Next base: position 56,254 of record JARQTC010000104.1, on the reverse strand, counting down.
CCCCCACGTTTCGTTAACGAATAAGGGATGTTTTGGGGTTGCGCGTATCGGTCCGTCGGTGTTGTCACACACGTGGGTATATATATTTTTTTTTTTTCATCACGTACAGGTAGTTATATTTAAACCGGGAACGTATGTGTATTAGATATACGGGCACCCATGCAAAGGCCGTAACACTATGGATGAATTTTCAATGTTAGGGGTGGCGGACGGTTCTGGTACCCCCCGTAAAATGGCTATTCGACGTAAATGAAAATTGCTTGAAATACATAAATCGAAATACGAATGGCGACGGTGGGTGACGCGAGGGTGCTAACGTAAATTTAACACTGTTAAGGGATGGAAGGGGTGGCATTTAGTTACACCCATAGGCAGTCCCGTGGAATGTTAGGGGGGGGGGGGGGGGTTCGAGTATGAACCAGGCACGCGCGGCACTGCGTAATAACGCGTATGAGAGTGACCTCGTAAATATTCCGTAAAATGAGAAAAAATCACGTGGTTAATAACAGCGTGGTTATCCGGAAGAAAGTAACTCCCGAAAATAGGTAACGTTTCAAAATGGCGTCTCTCGGTGTATCAGACACTTTGGAAATATTTGAAATTTTTCAAATCACAACTTTCACATATTATCATTCATTCCTAATGTCGTTTCTCCCTTTGCGATTCAATCGACAGGACTCTCAACGGCGAATGAGAGTTTCGTGCGTGTTTGATACGGAAAACAGCGGACCACCCGCTATATAGATAGTTACTCACTTGGTCTGGAATCCCTCGAATTCCTCCTGCTGCTCGCTGATCGACGCCTCGAGATCCAGGTAGGCACCGTAATCGCCATCCTTGTAGAGCTGGAGGGCCGTGTCGTCGAGCTGGAACACAAATTGAAATTGTCGATCGTCAAATTGCCTTAGCTCCCATACACAACTACCAGCTGTAAATATATATAGGCAAACACATAAATCCTGGTAACCGAAATATTTCGCTCTAAACGGTAACATAAAATGATCAGCGACACTAGCGCCGCCAGTTCCGAGTACGTCTACTGAGGTTGCTTAATAACGAACCCAACAGCGCCCTTGTGAAATGAGCATCGACGCGAGTTTTCATGCCGAGTATTCTTGTAATAGGTACCGAAATTATTTACCCAGAGTTCGGAAGTGCCAACATAAAGTTTTGATTGACATTCAAGAACCGATGCGCAGTAACGAATATTGTGATTACTGCGCATCAAAGCAAAAAGACGTAGGACTGTCCCGTTTCGATAGCTTCATCTTATTTTCCTCATATCGAATAAGCGCAGCCATATTGTGTAAGCTCTTCTATAAGCACGGCTGTAGTATTAACGGCCTTACCCACTGCGAGATGCCAGGGTCTGACCCATATTTCTAAAAATCCACTGTTCAAAATAGTACGCCGCAGCCCCGAACGGGACGCTCTTGCATGCTCGCTATGTTTTCTCGGGCAGCTGGCTACTATACAGACTAGATGCATTTCACCAGACTAAAGCAGATCCATCACTCGGCGCTCCTTGCTCTTGCCGATTGTGCAATTGCTCTCGAAACAGAGAAAGCTAAACGGCATAGGCGATGAGCTTTTCGAGGTTAGAAATTAATATTGTTCCAGATAAAAAAAATTTTTTCTCCAAAATTCAAAATACGAATCTGATGCAATTCCGATGTAAACATATTTTCGACAGAAAAGTGGCTTTGGCTTTCGAGAATTTAAATCTCACCGATATCGCGTACGGCTTCCGCATTTAAGGGTTTCCTATTTTCCAGCTTTCGAAGCGACGATTATGTCTTGCGAGACTTCGTTGTTTCTTCTGAAGTCTTACTAGCAATTACACGGAGCCGTCACGTTATTGGGTTGGCAGTAGCGTAACGATCTAATGGTACCAGTGCGTGTCACCGGACTATAGATATATATTTTTCGATGAAATAAAAAAAAAGACGCAAAGCAACAGACATTTTGAAAAAGTTAAAAACAAAATTAGCATACTAAAGGTTCATTGGTGTAAAAAGATCCTTTGCATATTTTTACAATGAATTATTCCGTTTGCCCGGACAAAAAAGGTCTTGAATATGCGAGGTGGACGATAAACAGATAAATACAGTCCGAGGGAGAAGCTAACGCACGATTCGTATTATTCATCTACGCATTCAGCAACTGGCATACGTATAAGACGCGATATCGAATCTCGCCAAACAGGAAACGACGTCTTCAGATTCCTGATACTTAAGTGGTCTGTTTGTCGTACGCCATTAAAGTCTGCGGTCACCGGGACGACTCTCCGTTTCTATTAAAGCGACAGGTCGCGTGTCATATCGTTCCTTTCCGTATGCGGATTCGCATTTGCGGTGGAAGCCATTAAGTTATTATGCATACGTCAAGCAGCTCCAAGAGAACGTAACGCCAAGATACGACTGCAAGAGAAAGTACAGGGGGGGGTATGACATCAGGCCAAGATATATACGAAAAACCAGTTTAACACGAAGCAAAGTGAGCAACGGGTAAAGATCTTCCGTATTAATTTTAAACGACATAAAAAAAATATAATCGTCCAATAAACTATCGAAACTCGATAAAAAAGAAAAAATATCATTCAACAGTCAATTCCCACCATTATTCCCAGGAATCCTAAACGGCAATCCGCATTCGGAATTGATTCGATTTCGCGAAGTGGTCGCAACTCCGTACCAACAGCCACTGTTAACATTGTTTCTACGCCGCGTTCCTCTGGTTTCCGTTCCCTACTTGGAGCAAGATACAAGTACAAAGAAGAGGATCAACGGTTCCGTGCCGAGGAGCGAACCCGCAGCGCCCCGATTGGAAATTGATTGGACTGGTAGATTGATTCAAAGGTGGCGGTTCTGAAGCAATCAACTCTGAACTGCTGAGGGTGAAGGCGGGTTCTCAGGATATAGGAGGTTAGAACGGGTACAATTAATTTCGGAAAGATTTGTGAAACTGGGTCTAGGTAGATGGTAACAGACCAGCCTACTAGCTTGTGAATGAATCTTTTCGCAGCCAGACGGTCATACATATACATATACATAAACTCTCTATATTCGGTGTGACTGCCGCTTTAGAGCCAGCGACGTAGCCACGTGTCACTGAAGTAATCACTGTATACTGGGAATAGCGACCAAAGTAACTCTTGGATAAGTTTGGCATAGTAAATAATTACTGCTGTGCGTGTATATATACTAAATTAATATTGCGCACACGTTTATGAATCTGTATGGCAGATCTCTATGAAGGACTATGACGAAGGGTGGCTTTCCCGGCCAATAACCGATAACCTTCTCGCGGTTGGCTTCCCCATGCGTCCCGGTACCCATTTCAGTGGGGACGAGTACCTGACGTTCTACTTAGGTTGCAACGAGCTGACTACGTACGACCGGTAGGACCTGGGAATAGACGAAGGCTGAGGATGCGGTATGGACCAGAAAGAAGCCAACCGGGTATTCCCGTGAGGATTGAGCAAGGTCCAGGTCGTAATGGAGGCTGCTGAGTCAATGCAGTGTATGCAACTTGGTTTGATTCTGATCTGATCTTCGTTATGCAATTTGTATGGGGGTGGGATAAGGAAAAATGGATGACACGAGATCCTGGACCTAATTGGAGTCTGCTAATGGATCTTCGGTAGGGCATGCAGCTTGGCATTACTTTAACGGATCTTGGATTTTTAATTATTCGTTATTATTTTTTTGAGATAATTGGGCTGTATGTTTATAATAAGTTTTTGTCTCTTTGGGGTAATTACGTCAGGGTTGATCATTTCGAAATTAGGTTAATTCGGTCTGACGTTGTCTTGATTGAGGAATCCTTTGATGTGCTGGATCGAGATGCTGGATGAGTGATTTTATGGGAATGGGACTGAACGAATGACGTGGATCATCCTATGGGATAAGGGGTCCAGGAGATGTCTGTCAATTTACCCTCTTCATTCTACTCGACTGTCTGGTCCATGTTGTTTCGCCACCCGTCTGCGTCCCTGCAGGACGTCTCTGAAAGATTTGAAGATATAGGTCCATCCGGAACGACCCACTCCTCCTTGACTGAGTATAGGGGTTGTAAAAGGTCGCGAAGATCGTTCCGGTGAATTTTGTTAGGGAGGATTTCGCATAACCTTAAAGTCCTTCAGTTTTCAAGAGCGTCAAAGTTCTTGAAGAATTTGCGAGAGACTTAAAGTGCTTGGAAGTGTTTGCGAATTTTAAATTGGAAAATCCAGATGTTCAAATTTGCTTCCGTATCAGAAAAAAAAATGCCAGGTTTGCATAAGCCCGACTGATCCTTATAAACACTCGGGCTGAGGGTTTATTTAGGGAAAAAAAAAAGTGTTACGAGTAAGTAAACGAAAAATTATTCAAATTTGAACTTTTCAATATTTCCAAATAATTTATATACCACGCAGCATCCTCATGGACCAAGCTACTAGTTAAATATCTCTTTTCAGATATTTACCTCGAACTCAAATTTAACGAGTATCTCAATTTGAGATATTTATTTCGAAAAATTACGAATATCTTATCTTCAGATACTCCAGTCTCAGCTGACAGACAGACCTTGCAAAATTTTTCTACCGACTGTAGCAATTTCGCATACAATCCTACCTGAATTAGCTATACCTACGACCGACTGCATGAAAAATAATACGGAATATTTTTTTTTTTATTTCCCATTCATCCCGCCGGCGATTTTAGGCAAAAATGTGCAACCTGCATGGCTCGTTCGAGCCAGGCAAATTGCAGCTTGCACAGTGCACTTTGTTATTAGGTACAGTACATCGCACGAGTACCCAGCATTTAGTCCAAATTACGAAGTCGACAATTCCAAAATTTCCTAGCAAACAGTCACCGCGACCATAAAAAAAAAATTTCAAAAACTAAAAAAAAAATGTTACATCCCAATCCACAAAAGCTCATTCAATTCTACCAAAAGTCAATAAACAAACTTTTATCCAAAATTACAAAACGCCGCATCGCCTATGCATTTAAAAACCGTACAAAATTTATCCCCCCTACGTAAACGCATATCCGCACGTGGGCATACGCGATTTCATGCGATTCCGAAAAAAATTCGCTGAATCACCCGTAACATAAACATCTGCTCTCAAGAGATAAACCAGACTTTTAAAAAGTCAGAAAAAAAATCGTGCGCGCAATATACCTATATACAGACAACAGTCCAAAAACCGTATTTATAAATCGCATCTATCTCAAGTCCAGAAAGTAAAATTCGCATAAACTATTAGTACCGTGAAATTTGCACGAAAAAGAAAAAAAAATTTTTTTAAACCATCCATAAAATATACATCTATCTAGTTACTCCAACCTCATATTATAGTTATTATTTAATCCTCCAATTTCTCCCAACAGGCAGGATTAATGCTCCACGAAAGCCTCCTGTTCCATTAGCTACCTAAGCCTATGCTACTAAACACACTCGCCTACAAATATATACATATATATACACGTCCACCTGGTTTAACGTTACATGACACATGATCTTCAGCAAAGTCTACCGTATCTGTACATACGTGCACCTAAAATATATATACACCACGTATCCAGGTCCATGTAAACCTTTTTTTTTCGACGTGCACAGTACGATAGAAAATTCAATAAAATTATGGCTTAATAATAAGCTCTTACGTATCCCTAATTTCACATACAGTATACAAAGCAAAATTTCGTACATAGCATATATGATATGTAAACGTCCGAATGAAAAGGACTTTGCCGGTATGAAGTTACCCATACGAGGTTATACCTCGTTAAATTTGGCAGATTAAAGAAAAAAAAAAAAAAGAAAGCAGCGTCCTACGTTGAAAAATAACGAAGTTGCTAAAAAAAAAAAAAGAAAATTGAAAAGTACGTAAGACGTAATTTCGAAAAAATCGCAAGTTCGTAGCCGTGATTCCGTATTACCAGAAAACCCCGAATATCCCGAAAAAAAACTTATAATCCCTAAGCCGAGCATTTTTCACGCGAAGAGCCATTCGCGATTTTCTATATAATAGAAAATCTTCTTTCGCACGTAGCATAGAGCTATCTGCAAGTAGGGTAGAGGAGTCAGTCACTCGAAAGGCTTCGATAGCCGATAGCTCGAGATAGTCCTGTGCAGCGAGTCACGCTCGGCGGCTGTCGACAGGTTACACGGATGCTTAACAAAGGTGGCAACACTGTGCCGGAGTGCATGGGCAGCATCCGGCGTGAGATGCGCTCAGCTGGACCGCAGGACGGAGAAGCGTCGGGAAGCTGCCCGGTGTAGTTTGAGCGAAGTTTCGTACGACTGAGGAAGGTATACAGTGTGATGGCTGAGGTTGCCATTGTGTGGAGGGTTGCGGCCGAGTGACGGATCGGAGGGAGGAGATGGTGACTGACCGATCCGGAGGACTGTCTATAGGGTGACTGGCTGGATTAAGGGAGAGAGCTAGAATCCTGTCCGATTTTAACGACTGCTGCACTCCCTCTGGCTGGAGAGTTTAGGTTCATAAGACGGCAGGAGGGGTTGGGTTTGGGATGGGACGAGGAGGGGTTGGGTATAGGACGGGACGAAGAGGGGTTAATGGGAGCGAAGGGATGAGAGATAGAGAAGGAGAGAAAAGAGAGAAAAAAATAGAGAAAATGAACGAAAAGATAGAGAAGCTCGATGGTACTTGGGATTAATCGAGATTTTAATTAATCTCTCATTCTCTTAGCATTATTTCTGTCCAGCTGTCGTATATATACAGTTTCAATCTGACGCTCTCGAAACTACCCCTAAACTTGGTCTTTCAGTTTTTTGGGGCGCGATTTGAAAGAGGATTATATATATGGAAAGTGATAACTGTCCGGTCACGGTTTATCGGCTTAATAATGGTGAAGGGATGATTTGGTCAGGGTCAGAGTTCAGGCAGTGATAATCCTCAGATCAATCAGTGACCAATCCTAATTCAATTGATCGATCAACCTTTTACGAAATCGTTCGTACTGCTGATTGAAAAAAACGAGAAATGTTGGTGGCGTTAGATTTAGAAATGACAAATTTTACGGTAATAAAACGCAGATCTAACGGTTGGGTCCTAGTTTGAATTTCATAAAAAAAAAAAGAAATTGAGGTCAGGATACCATCCTATTATTTATAGACGAACGTAATTTAGTCAGTGTCTAATATTCATATGTCAATTTGTCACTGGAGGACCAACGTGTTTTTGTCATTGGATGAATAACATATTCATATATATATATATATATATACACGTATATACAAAAAAAACGTATCTCCAACATAACGACGCGTTTCACAGAAAAGTCATTTGCATCGCAATCGAGTGATGATTCTGACGACCAGTCGCAAAAGAAACCGCAAAGGCGTTCATCGTTCGAAAAAAGGTTTCGGGGGCAAGAAAAATAAATAATAAAAAAAAAACAGTTAATCACCACCAACCAATAACCAGTTATTTCGATTTTTTATTGCCGATGACGTCATCGTACTGAACCAACCCAAAAGCGTTGAATTGACGCGTTATTGAAATAACCCAGCGCAAAGCTAACCTAACCTAACCCAACCCAATCCTAACCCATACAGTCCTGCTGTCCAAGGTAAGAAAATGTCGTTAGACCAATAAAGAATATCTGGGTCGAGTCAAAGTCGAATTACGCGAGTCTCGCTTCAGCGGTTCGTAACGAATCGTAACCCTATTCGTTACCGAAGAATCGTTAGGCCTAGCGGAGTATCGATAGCTATTTAAATCGATTAGACCAAACGGGAAAAGTCTCGTAACAAGGCAGAAACCGTATAAAGCTAATCTCCCACGTTATTGCGCGCAGCCAGAGAATCCTCGTAGCCTCCTTGGCTGCCGGTTACGCCTGCGCGTGCTCGGCGAGCCGAGCGACTGCGCATGCGCGCGGGCTAAACAAAGAAAGGACAGGACGTAAGACGTGCGCGCGCATACGGGACCGAGAAGTAAATAAAGTAAAGAGATACGAAGCGACGCAATCACGTGCCGCGTCCGACAGACGGCGTGGGATCCATGTGAATCCCGTCCATTGGCCGTCCTTAATTGGCGCGAATGTGAATGGGGCTTGATTGTGACTGATAAAACCGTAGGCCGTAGGACTCGCACAATCCAGAGGGCAGGACCTTCTCACCAGTCAGGAAAATGAGTATGGCTCTTATGACGTTATTGTCGTCATTGAGAATATATGAGTGTGAACGCTACTTTAGTTTTATACGTTTTTTGGTACGATGGTCTTTTTTTTCAACGGGTGGAGAAGGACAAATTTATGGGAAAATATTCAAATTTCTTTGTCTTCGAGAAAGACTTTTAGCGATTATATCTACAGTGCCAATCGCTTTTCGATATGTATTTTCTTATTTCTGATCGTATTGATATATCGATCAGGATGTTCCGGCCGGACAATCTGGATGACCGGAGGACAGAAAGATGGACGGGCCGACAGATATACCTAACCTACCGTGGAATTCCTGTCGGATTTAACGGAGCGAAGACGGATTACATTGGCGAGTGGTCCGTGACGAATATCGCGTAGAATTATTGATTCCCCTGAGTTTCATTGGTCGTGATATTATTGGGGAGGGGGACAAAGGGGAAAAGAATAAAAAATTGGTAAACGAGAATTAAGAATGCGAGTAACTATAATTTTGAAATTTCTCCTGAATCACGCGATATTCTGACCATTAGTTTTATCCCAATGAACTCTAAGCAGAGTATATGTATACAGATACAAATTGAAAAATCATATTGTGCAACACTGACCAATACAGAATTTGTTTACCCTCAAAAGTGCACGAGGGGATAAATAATAGCGAGAAAAATTTGAAAAAAAATTTTTTTTTTAATTATGATACATTACATCCGCTTTATCATTGAATGTAAATTTAATTGGGAAACATATGATGGTCGTGGAAAATGGGGTGAGCCGCAAGTAAGCAGACGAGAGGGTAAAAGCCACCCTTCTCCTCTATTTTTTTTTTTTTTTAAGGCCAAGTATAAACGGCCGCCCTAGGTACCCATTGCCAGACGGCGAGTAGGTAATTGTCATGCAAAGTAAAGAGGCGGCATTAGCATCATGAGCGGGCAAATGTTCCACGTTCCCCGTGCATTGTGTAGCCTCTAGTTAGTTCATTAATTCCATCGTAGCGCAAGGAACAACAATAACAACAGGCAACGCGTTGCCACCAGGAGAACTTCATTTGGCCGCGTATATATTTTCCTGGGGGTGCATTCTCCTTGTTGATTTTTTTTTCCTCTTGCAGGAAAAAAAAGAAATGGTACGGTCGGTATCTTTTCTTTTTTTTTTAAGCCAAGCATAACTGCGCCGAGAGAACAAAACGATGCTTGATAAAATGTTGTTTTTATTCAACGGCACCTTTGAGGTGTATAATTACGACACTGGGTGGATAAAAATATTTTGAGAATAAAAAAACAAGTGATTCGAAAGGGGGAGAATTTTGAAATTTTTTAGGGGAATTTTTTTCAAGTACTGCTTGGTTTTAGAAAAATTGGATTTTTTCTATTTTTCGAGTAACCTGTCAATCTGAAACAATCAGTTCCCCTCCTGACACCTCTTGCCCCCAAAATTTCATAGCTCGGACGCAATTTTATCACAGTCTCGTTTGCGTCCTACATTCTTCATTATCTCAAAATTTACACTTTTCGCCTCGTCATATGATTTTGGCTTGTCAGAGAAAAAAGATTTCGTTAAAAACAAAAAAAAAAATTTTTTTAAATGTACACGCGCAATTTCTGCCCGCATTTTCCTCCCACGCACACGCGGAAATTCATCATCCAAACACGCACTGCGCATGCGCAACCACATCCCATAGACTTCGACAATTCCAGCCCCCCCGCCGACCAGTTCCCAGCGCACAGGCGTGCAAAACGCATCGTCCTGTCGAAAATTTGTGTTTTGTGAAAAAAAAAAACCGGCTATCAAAATTACCATTGCACCCTATCAAACGCAAGACGACTCTCGGAAAGAATAAAAAAAAAAATTAAAAAAACCCAAAAGTTACAACAAACGTTATTTATAACCATAGGCGACACCCAAAATTTCCCACCGCGTTATTAACTTCCGTCGCGAGAAAACAAACCGATCGACGTCTCACGAAAGAAAACTAGAGACTTCCGCTCGACCAGCATCCGCTACTCTGGACCGAGTGAAAAAGAGTCTCATTGTAAACTTTGATCCCAGCTCGTAAATTACAGCACCAGTGCCTTCTGTTCCGCTAACCCTGATTCCTCCTTTATTTTCTCCCCCCCCCCCTGCCCCTCTAACTCAACTATTTCCCCATCTTTTCCTGCGAGATACCCAAAATCCCCACCGAAAATCCCAAGTGGAGCATCCAATTTTCCGGGGATCAGACGTTATCCGGCACTTTAAGATTCGTGAGATTGAAATCGGCTACCGAGCCCGACCCGCGCAGCCTCCATACGATCTGCCATGCATCTTTCCTCGTAGTCCTACGCTGACGCTGCGTCTGACCGTAATCATAGACGCCGGACATCCATATGGACTATAAAGGCAAGTTTTCAAGTGACTCGAGTTCCGTCAGTAGCGTAAAATAGGGGTAGCGCGATTTGAGGCAAGAGGATGAAATTCAAAAAAGACATACAGAGCGCATGCGCCGTTATCAACATTGGAAGAGTCTGACAGCTGTTTGACTTTACGTCGTTTCTATGTAACGAAAATTCGTGGCGATTGAAATCGCTGAGATTCAACTAATTCAAAAAAAAATAATAACAAACGCTACGTCATGCGTGGACATACGCCATAGCGTATAAGGACACAGAGAGTTAATGGCGTTACCATGCGTTGCGTGATTGCTGACAAGCATGTGTTAATTACTGCTTTACCGGATTTAGTCTTTTTTTTTTCTAATTTGCTTCGAATTACCTCGTTCCCACGGGAAAACAGAAGAAGGGAGAAATTTCGACGAGCGAGGACTCTGATTGGTTGGTGGAAACCGGATGGATTCGACTAAGCGTGAGATTTAGGTGGAGATTAGAAAATAAGTCAAAATATTCAAAAGACGTTAGGAAACAAACCCTGTCATATTTATATATAGAGTTATTCATACCACCGCACCACCTGAAGATGGTTCTATCATAGAAATCAAATAGACAGGTATAACTTCAGATCGTACGTTTGTATTTAGTAACCCGGTGTATTTATGTTCTTGTACGAACATATCTATATATCGGACGTACCTATCGACCAATTAGCAGAAATGAGATCAAACCCGCAGATTAACTGCCAGCTTCCTCTGACGTTGCCTTGGTATCTTGTATGTATATATATATATATATATATATATATATATGTTTTATGTAGAGAATACATGTATAAATTACTTATAGTCTAAATGTTCACAAAGTAGCTTTGCAAAGTAATAGTAAAGCTGCCTGGGAGAGAATCGATAAATTGATATATACAGATATACAGGTGGTATATTAATATAGGATAGGATAAATGACCGTGACGTCAAAAAAGAAAGAGGGACGCCGAATCGTTTTGAATGGCTAATTAAGAGCTGCTTGAGTAGCTCTGACGTTCAATTATCGTACCTATCCTTGTCTGACCCTGCTGTAATTTTAACCTAATAAGATTTTCTGGCCAAACTACCCTGATTATCGTTAGCCTATATCCCAGCTGTCGAAACTACCCAGCAACTTGTCATCACCCCGTGTTACGAACACGTCCCAAGTTGAGCCTTCGATTTTTTCAATAAACAAACCACGTTACAGCATCATCTTACTCCCTTGGTAAATTGAGCCTCCGCCGTCAGACCCGTGACGTGGTGGAACCAAGGAAAGAAAATTATTCCGACGAAAAAGCAGGTGAACACAATTTAGAGATAATTATGAAAATATTTAAAAAATTCATTGAGTCACGTATATTAATCATGGGACTCTGTGCCGTAGATGCAGAGAGAATCCACGTGTGAAAAAAGTTTTGAAAGATGTTGAGTATAATAATAAAAGCGATTCTACGCCAAAAATAATTGTATGACAAATAAAAGAAAACAGTCATACCCATGTTGAGCGTTGCTAATGGACTGGCATTTGCGGTAGCAGGCAGCTACGTAGCAGTGTATAAAGCGACGCCAGACATTGGTCAGTTATTAGTCGGTGGTCATTCTGGCGATGAAGATTATGGTTTTTCAGCGTCAATTAAACTGTTTGACAGTCTGACCTTGGCGCTTTAATCCGCCACAAAAGCGAAGACTGGTTATAGATTCGCGCGGAGCAACAAGCGACGAAGATTCACAGCCGGCGTAGAGCGCATCTGGCGTTGCCATTTAAACCTGTCGCTGTTTTATTGCTCGTGACGTCAATGACGAGTTATCATTGCTATTTTATTGCCACTGTTTCTGCCCTCGTAGTCTATTTTCTCTTGATCGACCCGAGACGAAGACAAACGAAAGCCGAACGCGACTTTTGACATCGCGTAAGTTACGAGACGTGAAATGCGAGTGGAAATAGTTGCCGAAAATGCCGCCAGGCGGCGCCGAAGTCAGTCTCCCGCGTCGAACCACGCAATTTTTCCTGTCAAGCCGGGCGGATATTTTTTTCGTGTTTTCCCAACGAAGACCAACAGTCCAATTAGTAATATCGCGTAAATGTGTTCACTGGTGTGACAAGTATTACTCGTGGCAATAGTGAGCTGTGCTGGCGCACGTGTTACTGTGAGCCATGTGTTTTCCTGACCCAGTGCCGACCTTTACTGCATCGATTCTCTTCATCATGGCCGCCGTCATGCACGGGACGAGAACTTGTCGGGTTTCGTGACCAGATTTGCCGCTGACCTTTTATCCAGCACGAAGTACGTTTCCGTTCCCTTGATATATTCCTATGGCCCGATTTCTCTGTTCCTTCCCTTCTGCCCCCTGAACTTCCCCATGCGTTCTCTGCTTTCGGCCGCGTGACATCACTCTCCGACCGTATACTACTATACTATACTATACGGGAGACCGTTGCAATACGAGATGCATGACACGTTTTCGCTTTTCTGATTAATCGTGATGGTAGGAAGTGAAATTTTTTGAAAAATACATTATCGCTGGTGACGATTATCGAAAATTTGTTTACGAACGTACGGCGGCACATGGGAGAGACGGGTTATTGTTGTTTAACTGATCGGTGATATATGGATGCCGGTTATCATATGTGACTTACAATCAAGACGATAACGGATTCGCCAGAGTCGAATCTAATCTGGTGCACAAAGAGGACGCCCTGACGTCACCGACGCCGGGATGTCAGTTTTTATTTTCAACGATGATGGACTCGAATGATAGACAGTGAGTAATTATTCTTTGTCCAAAAAAATTCGACATTATTCAAATGAAAATCCTTAATTGAACCTCTTCGTTATATTTTACATTGACAAGTCCTATTTCCGCTATCAAAATTCGTAATTACAAAATAAATTCCCAAAAAACAAAATTAACGAGGTCGCATATCCATTCTGTCGCTCGCTCCACCAATAACAAGAAAAATTATCACACTAAATCCTGTAGTTTCCAATTTTCAAGCGACACAACGAACCATCGCGCGCGCATGCGCACAAGCACAGATCCTCAAAACAGTCGGTACAACCACCCATAAAAGTCGTCGTACGCGCGAATCGCTTTCATGAATATTGATGGGCGTCCAAAAATAATATGTGTTCCAGGTACATCGGCATGGGATCGATGCACTGTCTCGTAAGACAGCCATCTTAACGATCATCACAACATTATTAATATGTATAAGAAAGCCAAGCCCTCCCTCGCCTCCCATAAGGTCGTGTCGAAAATATAATCGTTTCCTCATCCGCCTCCTCCCTCCGCCTCAATTATCCCCCTGCCACCGTCCTATAATTGAAAAGGAAAAAGATTCATAACCCTCCCACCTCAAAATCCTGTCTGGCCCTTCCTGACCAATTTTTTTTTTCACCACGGACTGTATCAGCCGTCCCGTAACGTCCGGCGCAAAACGCGTGGGCAATCTCTGAATGAAAAGCTGGACAGCTTTGAAGAGCCCGAGCGTACCACTCTGTGCACGTCTACACTGGATGCTGCATTCATGGCGGAATGCAACAAAGAGACCCATGCCGGCAACCCACACAGACGTAGACGGCTCGCTAGGTAACTAAGAAGTTAGGGTAGGTACGTAGAGAGCGGCTATCAGGTGACTCGTAAGTTTCAAGTAAAGCCGACGATTCCCGTACGAGCTGAGATAAAGTTAAATAATACAAAAGAGTCCGTGCAATGGCCTTCGAGTCAAAGAAGTAAATTTACGTTATCAGAAAAAAAGCTATCAATTTAAAAAAGAAAAATAATCGAATCGTCTGCAGCAGCGACAGATAAAAAGTAGACGCGTTCGACGAGTGACGTGGAATTTTTTTTCAAAATTAAATTAAATCGTTACGCGCTAATGGACGCGTCTGTCCATATGACTGCCAATTTCTACACGGAAAACCACGCTCAAGTGTCAAAGTTCAATCACGATCCAACCACGTGTATCCGGGAATCCGCGAATTCCTACACGCGGTGTTCGCGTTTTAAATAGTCTAGCGAGAGTGGAAATGTGTGGAAAGTCATTGGCCAAGTTGGCGTGGCGAATTAATTCGCGTCTCGCTCGAGAGAGCCATCTCCATACGGAAAAATGGAGATATATATATATATATATATATATATAATATTAAAAAATGTCTAGAAAAATACATCTAACCTAACCTACACTCTTCACGTGAATGCATTTTAAGGAAGGCGGAATATATATATATATATATATATATCTTTTTATACCTGAGCCGCATTCTCTCCCAACTCCCATCCACGCGAGTCATACAAGTCCCAAGTCTTCTTGCGCGAGCAACCAAGAACGACTCTGTGCAACAATCCATCGAGTTGTCATGCGGTTGATAAATAAAATTAATACGTCGTATGATTAACGACTAATTGATCATGATCGATTATCAGTCAGTAATTATATATCGGACACCCGTTAATACGTGGTATATTAATAATAATATTAAAAAATCAACTTTCAAAATCGCACTGCGTCGCCACGTCACCGACCATTGGAAACTCGTCCTAAGGGCATGTCCCGTTCACGGGCCGATTTACCAAACGATTTACTATTGTACGAAACGTTTTGCAAAACCTCCTTAAGGCTCTCGTTTCACTTTCATGAACGCGTCCGACGCTCCGAAGAGGGAAAGGCATGCGAGGTAGCTAATTTCTCGAAATAGGTATAACCGTTAATAATCGCGTGCACTTGAAAATTCATTCTGTCGACATGGCACGACATACGTGTCACGCATGTTCGTATTTACGTATTAAATTCTTTTTTTTTTAAGGATTCCTTTAGCCAGTCTTCAGATTGGGTTAGGTCGTGACGTTACGTCATGCCGTGTTACGTTGATCCTTTAGCTTTACGAGGTCTTCCTGTCTTATTTTGTATATGCATGTCTGTTCGACGTAAGTTCAAAGGTAACTTCGACTAAGCATGAATAGGCTTGGGGGGTCGAAGGTCACGACTCGTGAGTCAAACGTGTGCGTATATATATATATATACAATATATAACAAATTCGTCTATGGGCGACTTTTTGAAATTTCGAAACACATGCGTTGCAGTGTATGTTACAATTTTTCCACGCCCACGTGGTCAAACTGTCAAGATGTGTTTACATGTTTACAATTTATCGTACTGGACTTTGCAGTTTCGCGAGTGATTGTCACTAGATTTGTTATTTGTGGGTTTTGCGGTAGAGTTTGTTCTGTCAAATTTGGATACTGAAAATTGACAACTTTGAACTTTACGGCTATGGCGGTTTCTGGCGTAAACAAAGTACACGTGGTTCTGCTGTCAGGATAGGTTAGGTACCCGTTTACACTGTCACCCACTGAGCGTATCGTGCTTTGTAAATCACGGGAGTGATAAGGAGCTAATTTACATTAGAATTCTCGCGAGGCTTTCTCTGTGCTGTCTGCAATATATTGGAAGATTTTCAAAATTTTCCAATCGCTGTTCTGACTCTACGAATTATACGAGGCAAATCTATACGACAATAACAATCAGCTGTTTCCTGCTCGAGTGATCTGTCCTTGTTGGTAAGATCAACGAGACGTATCGAGCCCAATGAAAATTCGATTATTATCATTAGTACAGTCAGGATAAAAAAACGTGCGAAAATAAATGCCAGTGACAAATAGTCTGCGCGAAATTATTTAGCGCGACATACATAACCGACAACCCGTTAAAAATCGTACGGTAACTCTAAGGAAATTTTTGGCATGATTTAAAAAAATTAAATATGTCCACCGTAACTCTAGTGTCGAATTAAACACAGAAATACGCGTATCATTAAATTTTCTCACGCGACTGTACCTTCTTTCGGTACAAAATTCAGCACAAAAACGTCCCACGCTTAAGGCCTACGTAAATCATACAAACGTAAACAGATTGTAGGACGGAGGTGGTTAAAAAAATTTGACCTCCATTTTTCCTCGATATATAAAAAAATTTCATTTCGATAAAAAAATCAATTTTCATTCTTTTTTTTTTCAGAAATGACTCACCCTGTGCGGGGCTCTAAGAAGCCGATGGACAGCCGCAAGTTGGTTGATCAGCGGCAAGGTCGCACTGAACGTGTGCACTGGAGGTCTTGGCGGTTCCGGATAAGAGCTGGCATAAGCGAACGGATCCACGTCGTTGAGATATTGAACTCTACACGTGAGGGACATGTTTGGTCCGTTCGAAAATCTCTGGAAGTTACGTAGTTCGTCGTTTTTAATTGGAGTGGCGCTGCGAGCGCGAATACCACTTGTTGATCGTTCGCAGCGTATCGCGTGATGTGAAACAGGTTGTAGGGTAAATTTAAAAAAAATATTTTTTTAACTTTTTGAGTTTTGGGTTTTACCGAATTTTTGTTCTCTAAAAAATGTATAGCACTTTTTAACGAATCACGACACCGGCGCACTGCGGTCGAAAAGCAAACCTCGCGTAACGCTTATGGGTTTCTAAAACTGTACGAACGTCGCGACGCTGGCGTCAAGGTTCTTCGATGTTGTATTCGAACCGGTTCACTGGACGATTCACTGTTTTATATTCTCGCGGGACCTTCTACAGTCACTTGACTTCCAGGACTGGTTAGCGGGATGGATACACCATTGGTACGTGGATCTTTCGTGGATCCTAACCTATTAGTATTGGATCGATCTTTACGATAGGATCAGTAATACGCGATATCAGCATTATCAATGATAACGAATTAACATTTGTCCCAAGAGACTTTGCTTCGTACAATAAATTATACAGACAGTACAAAAAAAAAAACCAACCCAAATCTCAAGATAGAAAAATAAAAAATTCCAAAACACAGTGAATGGCCATGAATAAAAAAAATCGAAATGCCGATCCAAAATTTCTAGACACCATCGCACACCACCTTTTTGCCAACCTACAAAATACACTGGATAAATTTTCAAAAAAATCCCCAAACCCCTGCAAGGCCTCAAAAAAAAAACCCATTTATAAATTGTACCCAGAAGGCATCATCCTCGTAAAAAAAAAACTACCGCCCATAATATTCACATTATTTTTGCGCAGTTGCGACCTTCCGCAGAAGAGAAGTGGGATGAGATGAGTGAAAACAAGTTCGCGAAATTCCACGAAGCAGAACGTTCAGAGATTTCGTGAGATGAACCAAATGCCCAAGCTGGGTGGGGTAAAAAAATAATACCCGCTTACCCTCCCCCCACGAAAAATAAAGTATAAAAATTTTTTTTAAATTTCATTCCACCTTCATCCTTCGGGACTCTACTGTCAATTTTAACTCCGTTCTCTTGTTCCCATAGCTACACGTTCGGCTCCGCTTCGTGCAGTCTCGTCCAAACCGAACGGAACGCAGCAACGGCAGCGAGAGACACACCGCAGGTAAAAAGAAACGGACAAGAAAGATGGCTCCTGGTAGGAAGGTAGGTAGGTACGAAGGTACCTGATGGTTGCCTACACGGTGCCCGAGTATTTATTCATCCCAATGGTTAGTTCCGGTCAGAGACACCTTGCCAAGACGCTACCGGCACTCGGATGATGATAATAATGATGACCATAATGATAATAATAATAATAAAAATTTAGGACCGAAGCAAGGGACTGTAAAATTGTATTGCGAGTTGATTGACTATATATTATTTATTTATAGAATTACGTATATACACTGTATATATATATATTTACGTATCTATTATATACATTGTATCCTGTGTATATATTTTGTACGGAGTGCGTGTATATATATATATATATACAGTGTATATATACGTATTTACCCGCTTTTGACCGATGACGGTATTAGCCTTCGATTTTTGGAGTCTGCGCGAGGAAACTCACCGCTTCACGTAAACACCGGAACGTTAGTACGGCTGGAACGCCGGGCGTCCCGACGCTCGCGATTTAACAGCAACACTGCACAGACTTTTATAGGATTCGTTTAGTTTACTTGAGACGCGCGAGAGAGACTGGCGACTGTGGCGCGTAGAAAAAAGAAAATATTGCGAGCGGCCCGCAACGTGCCTAACCTCGCGAGCGGCCGCCGCGACACTGAATCGCACGGACACCTGTCGGCTGTAGCGACCGACGCGACGCCTGGCGGATGGACTCCCTTTCAACAATACCAGTCCACGTTACAATGCGACGCCTTTGCTTGGTGATACGATTAGATGGGATTTTCTTGAAAACCTTTTACTGGCAACTCCGTAGCTACGCGTTTTTGGTTATAGGGAAATATTAGAAATAAATATTTGTGAAATTTTTTGGATTTATCCATCTCTTTTTTTATGTTCACTTGATTTTGTATATTCGTCGGTGGACTTGTTACTAACGAGACACTTGTTCAATTATTGATTTTTAACGTCGCTAAACAAGTTGGATGGAATTTCTAAAAATATAATTTACTTTGGTATTTGAACGTAAAATTAGTATTTAATGATATGGCTCGAGGGAATTTCAGTGGAGTTTCAGTGAAGTATGCTATTGAAATCGAATGGAAATTCAAATATTATTTCACATTGTTTTTCTCGATGGTCGAAATCGTCTGAATATATTTTTCGATCATTTTACCTCGATCGTCATTATTCCTGAGAGTTATTACTTAAATAACCATAAGTGGTTTACGGTATATACCAGTATCGCCGAATATTATTCGCAACGTGAAGAAATTTAATAAAATAAAACAATTCCGCATTCCTCGACACGCTCTATTTCCAATTGACCCTGAGAAATTCGATATTTCTAAAAAAAAATTTTTGAATTCACCTACAAGTCGTTCTAAGCAAATACCTGTCAAACGCCCTATTGGCAATTCCAAAATTTTCATTTTGTACAGCCAAATCCCCATTCCCCAAAAACCTTACGATATTTCCACATCGCCGTTATTATTAGAGCAAAAAAAAATTTTCGTCATTCTCCAGTGCACTGTTATTTAATATTTTTAAAAATCCCCCTTCTCCAGCAAGGGGATGTAATTGCTCGGTGAAAAAATAATCAGCTGCTTCCGCACGTAGGTACTTCAGCGAGGTGAATAGTCCCGACACACATGACCATATCATTCCACGAGTACGTGTACGCGTGAGTATATTGCGTCCTCGAGTCACGATTTGTCCTCCGCGATAAAAATGGAATAAAAGGGGGATGAAATCGCGTATAGAGTCTCCAGAGTGGAAGGGAGAGGGCTGCGACACGAGATGAGAGGGGATGAAACGAAGCTGGCTGAAAAAAATGTCTACCGGGTGTCGTCAAACT
The DNA here is from genome assembly GCA_030142495.1 of Cephus runcator. Lineage (NCBI taxonomy): Eukaryota > Metazoa > Arthropoda > Insecta > Hymenoptera > Cephidae > Cephus > Cephus runcator. The sequence goes on along the minus strand of JARQTC010000104.1, from coordinate 36,452 downwards.
TTTCGTACCCTTGTAAGAAGTGGGTGTAGATTTTTGTGAGGTTGACGAAAAAAAAAAAAAATAATAAAATTCACCCTCGCGGCCTTTTAACGAATTCGCAAAACTTCAAGAGCATCATCCCCTCTCTTCACTTCGAATTTGTTATTTCTATACTGTTATTATGGATCCAGAGTAAAAAGTCACGAAGGCGTCCGAGGGACGGCCCAGACGGTTCCTTTGTGTCTGACTCAATGACGCGTGTGGAAGAAGGGACTAGAAAAGAGAAAGGGAGACTGACAGTAAAAGGACCATAGGGCTGTTTCGCACTGTCCCATGTATAAAACAATAATACCCCATTTCCTTTCTGCTCTTCCGACGCTTCAATTCTGTCCTTTATCCCCTTGTCCTCGTTTCGCCGTTAGCACTGCCATCTATGCTCTACCGATAGTACCGGAGTTGCGTTTCAGTACGAATCTCTATATCCTTTCATCGTGCTTCTCCCTCTCGTACCCCAATCCCTGAACATCTTTTGTTCTCACGTTTCCATATACAATCCGGTAGACTCATGCATGCTAGAATCAAGAGTCGAGCGTGCTCGTCCGAAAGCACTCGAATCACGAATAGTGTAAAGGGACAAAAAAAAAGATTGGGGGACTTGCCAACACATTTTTCAACGTAGAGGGTAGTTTTTTTGTAATCAAGTAGACTGACTACGGTCATGATTCACGTAACGAATGGAAAAAAAATAGCGGTGTCGCCATTTTGTTTCGGTATTGAATTTTTTAAATAAATTATTGTAACTTTTTTATTGACTCACCGGAATGTAGCCATCTGGTTGCGATCTTTCGTGGTTCCTGAAAAAAACAAAATTCGAGGGTTAGTTTTTTGATTTTTATTTTTCACTTGGCTGATAAAACCAAATTTACGTGACAATGACGTACCTGTTTCTACGTTGAATTATCGGCGTCTTAGGGGTGCTGTCGTGGATGATAACCTGGGTGGCGTCTATTTCCTCGCACTCGGAACTTTCGTCCGAGGATGATTCTGGGGGGAAAAAAATCAAAATAGACTTTTTTCTTTTGGTTGAATCAAAATTGGGCATGATCGTTAGCATTTTTACGGATACGCTCGAGGGATTTTGAAAAGTTGACGGAAATATTTGTTACACGCAGTGACACAATGGACTGCTCTGTGAACGGAAATACTTTTGGCAAAATGGCTGAACGACATTTCTGATGGAAGTCACGTTGGATTATTCGCAGTTGGCATATATATATATATATATATATATATTCTGGATCCAAAACTCGTTCTTTGTTATCGTCCATTTTACGAAATACCTTCGCGCCCTCTGAGATACGTTCACAATAACATTTCCTCACCCTTGTGCCTATACAGATTCCGAGAAAGGCATTGAAACCTCCCCTAATCTCATAAGGGAAGGGAAAAAAAATCCATTGAATTTGATGGAAGAACTGGCATCATATATACTACCCCATAATAAGGGTGGATTGTGTATGACACAATATCGATACAGTAAATGGTCCTTAATTTCCCAAAGAATCATCCCCTTAGGAAAAAATAATCTATAACGGCCCACAAGGAATATTATCGCGTAGGGGGATGAATTAAAAAAAAAATAATTTTTACTTACCCTCAAGAATTTCCTGCTTACGGACGAGCGACGTGACAGGGCTGTGGGCTGGGCCTAAACTGTCACCAAGAAGATCGTCGATATTTGTATGATTGCCAATAAACAGTGGTAAGGTTGAGGGTCGCCTTCTAGGGGGTGACCTTCTGATTGTTTGATTTGGCTGTATGTTGTCGTAGGGTGAATCTCGGCCGTAATTGTCAGGAGGGTCCGGAGGATTTTCAACCTGAAGAGAATAGTCAATGTATACTGAGGTTACGTCGGATTAGTATGTACAGTAGAGAGTAAAACGGAAATGGGATTCTTACCCCTTCGGGACTGGCACGATCTCCAAGTGGTTCTTCCGGGGGCGGCGGTGGGGGAAATTCGATCGGAAATCGGGATAGACTTCGTTTCATTCGAAATTCTCCAGATTGAAGAACGGGTGCGTCGATATCGAGTCTCTCGAGCGATTCCGAGGAATCTGAATTGCTTTTTGACAATTCCGTTGATATTTTTTCAACTCCTTCGGGCACGTTGGAGCTGCTGTCCATCCACCATGGTTTTTCGCCGGAATCGATATGACGAATCTTGTGGAGGGTTGCTCTCGAATATTCTGTTTCGACTTCGTCAAATTTGACAGGTTCATTATTTTCTGTTGGTATCGCTGTTGTTATTGTTGTTGCTGGTGGGGATAGTACTTCGACACCCTCTGGAACGCTTTCGGGATCATCACTCATCCACCAGGCTCTTTCGCCCGATTGTTGATGTTTCAGTCTATTTTTTTTCTCAGATTTGGTACTACTTCGATTCGAATTTTTTTTGGATGACGACGAACTCGAATTCGACTCTTTTCTTGGTTCTTCGGGAATGTTCTCGTTGGCGTCCAACCACCAGGCTCTTTCGCCCGACTCCTGCCGCCATACCTTGAATTTAAATTTACCTAAAAGCAAAAAAAATAGATTAAAATAATTATCGAGAAATACAACATGAGTTAGGACTCGAGTTTTTCATTAAAAAGTTCTTACCGTCATCAGGCAGCACTGTACTGATGGTTGTATCCTGGGTGATGTCATCATTCGATATGCTACCCTTGATGATACCTTCAGGAACGTTCTCAGGATTTGAATCCATCCACCAGGCTTTCTCACCGGAAGACTGATGCTTTATCTTATTGCTCTTCCGCTTCTCACTCTTGTCCGAGTTAGTGAAACTCAGACTCTTCGACAGACTTTGAGTAATTGACTTGGACAATGATTGACCTGATTTCTTTGGAGGTTCGGATGTCTCCTCAGTTGACTCAGGCCATCCTGATCTTGACTCTGCAGACTCCTGCTGCTTTGTTTTGAACAGGTTGGTCACCGGTGCCAATGCTCTCATCAGGAATGATTTGGCTTCCTCAGTTTTTCCTGAACGATCGCTACGTGATCTTGGGCTCGAAGGTGGTCTAGGTGGCTTGTCAATATTCAATGACAATTCATCAGTAGATGACGCCAGGACACTGGTCCTGGAAGACCCAGCGCTGCTCTTCCCTCGTTTATCCTGAAGTGGAGAATTTGAAGCACGTCTTCTATGTCGCCTGGACCCTGGTCTCTGAGCTTGTTCATCGTCATCGCTACTAGTGGAACTACTGGAACTAGACTCGCTGCTATCCGACGACGAACTAGGTGTCCTAGATAATTGCTTCTTCCTAGACGGTGAACCGGAAACGCTTCTAGATTTCTTCGGATCCAACCTCAAAACCGATGGACTCTTTCTACGAGGTGGTGAGTCCATTTTGTTCGACAGCGTTTTCGAAATACCAGATGGCACTTTCAATTTTGAGATTGAATGATTCGACTTTATGGAACCTGATGATCCGGATGACGCTACCTGCATTAATGGTTCTGAATTCGCTTCCGATTGTGAATCTTGTGAACTTACAGAGACACTTCTCTGACTCTTTCCATGCTTCCGGTCTAACTTCGTTCTTGTACCGTCACCATTGTCCATGTTGAGCGCAGATTTACGAAAGTCCTTGTTCACGTACTTTCCCGTATTACCGCTCTTCAACATGGCGCCACTGTCGCTCTTCGGCACCGGCGGTTTTCCACGCGCACCACCGTCCGGCGACGTTCCTTGCCTCATGTTTACTGAAGTCCCCGAAGTGGCACAACACTTTCCAGGTGACGTTGGCGTCGGGGCGCTCTTTATTTTCGTACTTGGATTCGTCATCGAACTGGCCGACGACGATTTGGATCTGTTACTTGGCACGGCAACAGAACCGTCTGACGAATCCGTGCGCGAAATTTGACGTGATAAATTCTTACCTGAATTATTTCGCGATATCGATTTAGCGCCTTGCGACGAATTACTGTCAGACCTTTGTAGAGAATCTTTCCTAGGTATTGAACTTTCCCGCTTTTGCGAGGCGTCGCGTCTTTGACAGACTTCCGGTACCTCGTCGACTCGGGTCGAACTTGAACTATCGGACCTTGGGGTAGAGCCTCTTCTTTGACATGTTTCCGGAAGTCTCCCGGAGAATTCACCTTTGGAGGATGACCTTGACAACTTCACTTCACTCTTTGGCGAAGCCCTACCAAGTCTTGGTATCGAGCCTCTTCTTTGACTATTGTCTTCCACTTCCTGTCTACCAGGCAAATGACTCTTGCCGTTTGTCTTTGCTATGAAGTTTTGTTGTGCACCGGGTGACACTTCACGGCTATCACAATTAGGACTAGAATTGAGCTCCGTAGCTATATCAGTCTTCGTGACACTGCACGGATATTGGTCGTTACTTTGTACTTTGCCACTTTGATCGTTTTGGATTTTTGAAGTTGCAACAGCTTCCTGACTCGAACCAGGAGTCATTTTCGAAGTTGATTCGACTCTCGATAAAGTGGGACTCTCGTTAGAACGAGAGTAACCAAAACCAACTCGGCTGGATGTCGACGAAGTCATGTTACTCGAATTGTAAGTTCGAGAACAGTACGCAGCGCCGCCTGGTGTGTATTTGTCTAAATACGAAGTCCAAGGACTAGCAGCGACCCTAGCGCCACTTCCGTATCTTGAGTATCTTGCTGTATCGTCCATGCGGTCCGATTGAATTTCCTCGTCCTTTGTTTCCGGTTTATTACGTGACCTGGTGACCTCTTTCTGTAAAACCCTGGCAGTGTCGGCGCGACGCGTCCTGACGTAGGTCGAAGACGCCGGCGGCGTCGGTGAGGTTCCGCGCGTCACAACTGTCACCGTCACAAATTCTTCAACTTTATCAACTTCCTCATCATCCTCGTCCTCGTTATCAGAAGTTGTCTCAACCTTTGACTCCGCTTCTTCACTTTTTCGCATGGACTCGTTACGAGTGTCCTTTTCAGACTTGGTGGAACTTCGTGCATCTTCGTCAGCACAGGAAGTGATGATAACTGGTTTATTTGTTGACGATCGAAATCTATCCGAACCCGAGTAACTTATAGCAGTGGGTGTACGATCGGTACTACTTCTAGCAGATACTGTGCTGTATCTAGAAGCGGCGCTTCCGTATCTTGAAGAAACTGGAGTTGAGATGGTTTCCGGTGCGGCTGAAAAAAAAAAACAAAGTTGGTAAAAATTCTATAACGATATTAATTTATATTTGAAAATATCGCTCGTACCAAACTGATAACAATTTATACTCACAGGTTCCTGCTCGACTGTAAGATGCCGTCCTGGAATACATTCTAGAAGAACCGGTCTTCCCACTGGAGACATCCGGGCTAGGCTCACGAGAACTTCGACCGGAAGTCGGGCGTAATCCTCTATAAGAGACAGGAGGATGTTCGCTCCTCTCTTTTTTTTCATTACGTACGTCACTTCCGTAACTTCTACTAAGACCGGAACCTGGGTAAGTACTTGAACCATATCGTGAGATGACTTCCGGTTCGCGGCTTTTCTCCCGCGAAGAATCCCGACTGTACTTATCGAGAAGGGAGGATGACCTCTCGTTCGATTTACCGGTATCCCGATAAGAATATTTTTCCAAAAGCGACGACCTACATCCGGACAAAGGACTCTTCGATCTCAGATCTTCCGATGACGTCCTTCCGGTGTGCAGTCTACTTTTCTCTGGTTCTTTGGCACCTACGGTAAGTACAGTTTTATGCATGTTAATTAATTATAACTATCAATTTTAATGTACCTACTACTCACTGGAATACTTGTAAGTGGTCGAAGACTTTTCATCCAACTTGCTCCTGTCTCCTTTGTTATAGGCGGATCCATAAGTGGCGACGTTTCTATCCTTCGCAGCGACTCGATTAGCGCTCGAGCCAACGCTGGAGTAACTTCTGTAACTTGGTACACCACTTCCGCTTCCGGTATTGCGACTAAAATTTGACGTACTTACGCCAACTACAGCCCTGGGTCTGTAGCTCGTGTCATTCTGCGAATTGAAAATGCGCCCAATCGTATTACTATACTTATATATGTACATATATATTCTACGTTATTTCGGATATAATTTAGGACATTATTGAAGAAGATTTTTTCCTATTCTCAAAGTTACGAACTTCTGGACCATACGTCTTCGCTGAATATATCTTCTTGTCTCTGTCTCCTCTTAGACATATTTTTGAATTTAGATAATATGATGCATTAATTATAATTTTTTTTCTCAACGAGTTCGTCATTCGTTTTTCGAAAGTCATGATACTTGAATGAAATATAACGAAAATCAATTCTTTGACGTGATTTCAACATTTTTGGGGATTTTTGTATTTTCGAATTAAAAATATATACTGTAAAACGTTAAATGCTCGTGATGAAAATTTTGTTTGTTGGTTAATGAAACTTAATGAAATTTTGGAGAATGACCTTTTCTTTTATTGCATTTCACAACCCTTTGCTTCCGGGTCTCGAATTTCTGTCGGCAGAGTCACAAATGAATTCTTGTCCTTTGGCGACGACTCGGCACGTGTGATAACGTGCCAAGTGGCGAAGATCGTTAGAGAAATCATTTACTGCTACGTGAATCAAGTCAATGATAATAAATGATCCGAGTAAGTAGCGATAAGCAATGTTGTTTTAGGACATCAACTTTTTTTTTCATTATTTCACTTTTCAAAATTTTCATAAAATTATCAAAACGAACCTGTGTGGATGAATCGGATTTCGTCGAGCTATACGAATTCTCACGTTCGCGTTTGCTCCATGGCACCTGAAACACGGTTCAAAGTTCACGATTAAAAATGTACCACCGCCAGTACAGTCATGATGAAAAAGAAAAATTCTAAAATCTTATCGGACACCTAGCTCGCTATTGTAGCCAGCAGAGTCTGAAATGTCCTGAATGAAAATGTCATTGTCGCTCAAGTAGAACATAAAGGTAGGTTCTCATGGTAGAAGCATGCTGAGAATAAAACATGAATCCAGAAATGCATTGCACTGGATATGCATTGAGAGTTGTAAAACTGTGAGAGCGCATCTTAAATTTCCAAATGTCCTGTTAGGGTATAAAAAACAATTACAAAGAATTCGAAAATTGATATTGAAACGTATATTAAGAAGTCTGAACACAATATAATGTAAATTAAAAAAAAAAAAGAATTTGATTATATATCAATATATTATATTGAATATTTTTGATCGATTGAGGAATTTTCGTTTTATTTGATCGAAAGAATTCAATATTAAATTTATGCATGCAGCTTATCCATTCAAATGCAATTAACTATGTGGACGTGTCGTGTTTTTATATTTTTGAAAGACTTTTAACAGTTGCGTTAAATTATGAAAGAAATTTCTATTGTTTTTTAGCCATCATGACGCAAGTCAGTGACATATAGCGTCGCGACGAATGGCGTCGCTATGTGAAAAAAAAGGGACGACAATAAAATGATAATCCGTTTAATTAACATAAAGTTTGGCAAGTTGCCGTTGGACGAAAATAGTCGACCTGCCCGAGAGTAATAACCTTTCTGTTTCTCTGGTACATGCTATACCGGGTGGTATTGATAAAAAGGAGCTTCTCAACGTCCGTTAGAAAATGACACGAGATCATCGAATATCAGTGATCACAACGAGACTGTCACAAGTTATTAAAATGACTGAAGTCGCGATTAGGTACACAGCATGTCCTTGTAAGACCGCATTTGAATAGGGCAGTTAGATTCCTTATGAAAAAATAAAATAATATGTATTTAAGCATTTTTCACTTTGGAAATCAAAATCACGAGATATCTGATAACAAAGATTTTAACAAAGATCCATATACGGTTGTTTCTCGAACACCCAGTATTCTTATTTATATTTCGATGTACTTCTTCAGTACTTTACGAAAAACACGTGTTACTATTCCTATATCCACTGGAATAAAGTACATCTGTATTTATGACGTCAACCATCTGACGTCACGGAACGAACCCTCTCTTGATTTACGAGTTTCGCTGCAGACAAGCCGTGAAAGTAGCTATTTTCTTTTTATTATTTTTTTGTTTTTTATTTCTGACGGATCAACTCCCTTAAATGATCCCCTAAAGGATCATTCTTTACGCTCATGGATAATAGAATTAGGGTAACCGCCCCGCGTGAAGACCACCAAAGTGGCAATTTTTAGGGACGGGAGCGAAATAATGTACCGGAAATGATAAGTTCAAGCATATCCCAGCAATTTTGTCTATATATTTCCTGAAATTTGAAAACAGACAAATTTCTATTATTCGAATAAAATGCTCGTCCAATTCAAAATCTGACTGGCATTATGTATATACTATTGACTGTTGTCATAAATAGAAAATTCGATTCTAAGGCCTGTGTTGGTAGTACATTGACCAGGACTCGAATACACCTAAACTATTTTGGCAGCATCACGAGGCACGTGCTCGTGCTTACGTCACAGATTGCGAAAAGCCAAATGAAAATACTATCAAAAGCAATAAACAGTATTTCAGTATCAAAAAAAATCTTGACGACCAAAAGTCATTTTGAAAATAGACCAAAATAAAATTTTCAAAATAAAAACCGCTAAACACGCTCAATACAGAAGCTCCCATATCAAACCTGAAGTCACTCATAGAAATATCTATTTCATTCATTCCTCCCTAACCTACCCGATTTCCTGAGAAAAGTTTGATACCAGCACCCCAGGGATCAGGAAGCCAAATGGACTTCGGGAAAAGTAGCGAAAGCGACGGAGGTGCAAAAATGAAAAAAAAAAAACGATGATAACATACAAACATAAAAAAAATTGAAAAACGGAAAGCTACTGGATTTCAAGATTTATCCAAGTCCTACGACCGCCAGCCAATCTGTCAACTCGACTGGTATGGCTGCCTGGCGTAACCTCTCAACGCGTCGGGACGCCATCTGCCCCAAGAGAGCCCATGCCTTCTATATTGAAACTAACTCAACCTGCAAATCTTTCGATATTGCTTTATAGCCCATAAAAATGGCTGTTTACTGCTGTGGATAGATTGGCCCAGTCCCGCCAACTTCCTATGGCTGCTCCTTCGCTGCCAGTACATTTTTTTCCTTCGTCCCCTCGTACCGCCGAACCCACTCAAGGCGAACTTTTATTTTCACCAACTCAGCAAATCGATCAACAAACGATCACTCATCAATTTCTTGGATCGATCATAGTAGCTCCCTTAAAGACACGCGTTATAATCTGACAACCTGTAATTTATACGTATTTACTTCAGTTTGGTATACTCTGCGAAATATCCTTTACGATAACAGTAACGTATACGAGTGAAATAATTAATTTGATATTTCTGCCAAAGGCAACGCTGGCGTAGGTAAGAAATTTGAGTAATAAATTTATTAGTGAAAAAAGAAAAATTTGTTAAATCAAAAACTTTTGGCGTATTGAAGCAAATTAAGGAGTCAATTATATCCAGCACTGTTGTTACGGACTGATAAGGATGTGGGCGTGTGACGTGCACTGATATTACGAGGGGTGATTAATTGAAGAGTGTCAACTCGATTTAACCTCCGTCGACATGCTGCATTATTATAATTTATATCGCTATGGTGACTGTCAGCCATCATGAAACTTAGTGGACTCGCACGATCGTTAGTATCAATCGTCGACTTAGGATGAGAGAAAATAATTTTTTAATTTATATATGTAATAAAATTTACTTCGACCACCCGTTATATGCTTGATACAAGTGTCATTGTTATTAGCTACTTTTAAACATCGTCGCTGCTATACAAATTTTTCGATTCAATCAATTTGTTATTGCGATCATAAAATGGTCTAACTGACTTAGCTGATGGCTACGGCTATTACGATCTGGACCAAGGAGGCTGATTTCTTCTAACAATATTTCTTGAGGCGTCCCAGTAATAATTCAAGGGGTTTCCATAGAACGAAATGCCAATGTTGAATTTACAAGAAAAAAAAAATACTTTTTTTGGCTACTGACCAGCTTTATCTTATGAGGGGTTGATTTTTATATTTATCGAAAGCGATAGAAAGTAGGGTTTAGAGAGACGGAAAAAGAAAATTTGTAAGTAACGGGAATCGGAAATTTTTAAAAAATTCGGTCAAATAAGGATTTTTGGAATTAACCATTACCGGGTTAGGTTATGGTATCCTAGGATAACGACAAGGAATTTATGGGGATCATGATCTAAAAGTAACACGCCTGACGTGACAGAGTGCTTTTTACGAGCAGATACTAAAAAGAAGAAAAGTTTCAAAAAAAAAAAAATGGCGGAGAAAAGAATAAGGTGGAACGAGCATAAAATGTTGAGCTTGAGAACAAAGGAAATGGGGAAATTCTAATCGGTTGGTTGAACATGGCTATGATGTTGGCAGTATTGATTTATTTCGATAAATGATATTTCCTTCTGGATATAAAATGGCCGGAATAGTTACCAGTAATAAGGTATATGATTTTGTATATGTATATTTTTCTACCGTATCCACTCTTTATTTATGCATTCCTTTGTTTTTAGCCATCCGGAGCCGATCTCAAGGAATCTTTGAATGTGGAAACAAAGTTGGGTATTCCCTTTACGACTCCTCTTGCTTTCTCGACCTTCTTAAACTTGGGTCTCCCGCCGTCTCCCATGGCGCGGCTGTTTCATTAAAGGTAACGAACCGTAGCTTCGCCTTTTATTAACTCCATAGACTCTCAGGGTTGAGATTCTACAGGGTCTTACGGCGACTGTATATTTATATATACGTATGTAGTTCTTGAAAACCTACTAGTATATATATATAGGTAAAATTCTTGAATCCTTTCAAATCAGTCATAAATTTATATTGAAGTTTATTTATACAGGGTGACGAGAAAAAATGACTCGCGCAAATTATGATGACTTCAGGCGAATACTGTCACAGGATAATGTCAACAAACAGCTACGTCCGAGGCGTCGTCATAGGTTAGGTTAGGTCATAGACTCAGGAGCCTTCAGTTACTTCTTGACCACCGTATGGAATAAAAAAATAAATGAATATTAAAAAATGTATCATACATATATATGAGGAAAACTCGTAAAGTTTAAAGGCGATTCACTTACGTTGAATGTAGGAAATTCCAATTGAAAATTTAAAAACGGTCATTTGTGACCGGTCTTGGTAGGAATAGTGTTAAAAAAGGGGTAGAAGTGAACCGAGTGACTTGATTCGTATCGATTTTTTGGTAAGAATACAAAAATTTTATCTATTAGGGATTTTGATTTTTGTGAAAGTCGATGGATTTTGGATTATATTTATCATATTGATCTATGAGAACGTTTTACCCAGGTCTATTGTTTTTTTTTTTTCGGCATAAAGGAAATTATGCCGTTGCCACTATAGTATCTGCCAACCTATTACAAACAGCCAGAGTTATTTTACGTTCAGCAGGTTGGCCATCTGCCAAGCTTGTTCCACGTATTTGCAATAGGAACATATAGGAAGCAATGTAGACCTTGTGGATACGTGTAGATAGAAACGTACGTACAAGAATGATAAGTAAGGTCACCAGTGTATTTGACGATATGGAATCGCGACCACTTGGGAATTTTTCAATGCTTTTGTAAGGAGAGTTGGCATCACTGACGGAATTGCGTTATAAGGTAGTATACTAGAGATGTGAATATTTTTGAGTATCTTTTTGAAAATTCATATTGTCCATCGAGTTCAATAATATCTTCGCTAATAGATTTTCGTAATCTGATTAACCTAACCTGATCTAATTGAAATTTTAATTGGAAAATCAACCAAAACATGTAACCCAAATAGTCTTGATAAATAATTGATTAAATCAATAACGTTCTTGCTATTCTAAGATCTTAATAATGAATTTTGAAAATCACAAATTTTTTATTTACATTAAATCAGTAGTGCCTCACCTCTATTGTAACAAAAGACATCGTTTTGGAAATGGCAAGGGGATTTTTGATGAATAAAAAAATATGAAATGTACAAAATTAATATATTTTTGGTATTGTCAAAAGAACGAGATTTTCAAAATGTCATTCTTATTTGACATTATTTTATTTTTATGCGCGAAGGAAATCGCCTTTCGACATGGATCAAACACGCAACCTTGATTTCGGATTAAGTAAAATAAATCTCACGTCTGTCGTGTAAGCAGACAGAAAGCTTCACGATCGACGCGGACCACCTACCGGGTAGTTTCGAACGTAAACGAGGATATACGAAAACGAGAAAGCGAATTAATAGAACACGAAGAGTAAACTGGACCACGAGAAATTTCAGTCGACCAAAGTGTCCAGGGTTAATAAAATATGAAAGACATTGGATCCAAGGGACGAGAGCAAACCCCAGAGACAAAATTTCCATCGGGAACAAGATAGTTGAGTATCTACTCTAATGTACGTGTATATATATATATATATATATATATATATATATATATATATATAATACCCAATTTCTTAAACTAACAGTACAGAATATTTTCAATTCCTGTACATTCAAGTGCAAATACCAGTTTCAGAATCTGGCACGAATCCTAATGTAAAATCTTATCCCAAAAAATGCATACTGTACTACGGTACAGGCGTTTTCACTCGAAGTACCAATAGTTTCAAGTTTCATTGCAAATCCTCAGTATCACCTCGCATCCCACTGCGTCGCGACGCGTCACACCCAACCCCACCTCTGTATCTATAAAGCCACATAAATCTCATCGCGTCTCGACGAAAGCATCGAGGGCATCGTGACTTCCTGGAACTTTCGATTCCTCCGAGACTTTTCCTATTTTCGTACCAAACCACGAGGCACGCGTCGCGCACTAGGTAAAGCCTCAAGAACCCATAACTCTGCAGCCGAGTGCGCCTTGCGCATTAATACGGACGCATTAAGGATCCACGGGTCACAAACGTAGCAATGCGTCGGCGTACTTTTATTTTCTATTTTTGTACGTACGAGTACTGGTAAAAAACTTCATTTTTTTCAATCTCAACCCAAAAAAGCAAAAATCTTCTCGATTGATATTTGCGCAAAACCAAAAATACGTTATAGACTGTAATTTGTGGGAAAAATTGTTACGAAAAATTGTAACTTTTTCAAAATAGGCCAATACTTTTTTTATTTTATACACACTTCAGACTATCCGTCGTGCATGAGCCGTTTCTAATCTGATCGATACTTCAACGCCAATGCGGTATTGATACCTAGGATTTATTGATTAGTTTAGATGATGGCTCTACGTCGGGTCGAGCTTCGGTTACGAACCCTGGGAATTGGTTTTAATACGTGTAATCGGTTCGCGGGATATTTATCGAACAATATCATTGGTAGAACGATATTGGCAACGAGGGGTTAGATGGGTCGAGGAAGGAGAGAATGTAGACGGGGTAATATTTGCCCCAAGTCTACAGAGAGTCAATATTAATTAACCTCATAGCTATATGTTGCAGGCCGTGCCCAAATCAAGATGCGGTCATTGCCTGTGATACAGGGAAGGTGAGTAGGTGGATTTTTCATTTGGAGTATTTAAATTCAAATTTATCTTGAGCAAGCAGCACCACTGAAAAAACAGGGCCGTGCACTAGAACCATGAAATTACGTTTAATATAATTTCCAAAAAAAAGAGAAAAATAAAAAAAAGTACACTGTTTCTCTTATTTTCAGGGGATCGTACGTTCATTATTTTCTTGATAAGACATTATGATCAGTGTCTTTTTATTTTTCAAGCTGCCTCTGACTTTACCGGCTTTCCAGTTGCACCCCTACCGGAAACGACAAGTGTTATTCTTGATTTTCTTTCATCGGCTTCCACTCGTTCGCTAGCTTCTCTCTTGCTTGATTCATTTCTGAATATATACAATACTGAAAGACAGTATTGATATTTTTACTGCCACCAGTACAGGTACTGTCGCTACCAATATTTCCTCCTCGTATAGTCCATAAGGGTGAGTGGTTCCTTTTTCTTGATCCACGAGAGAGAGAGAAAGAGTCTTTCCTCTTTACACGAGACGACCGGCGTCCTCGTGTCTGTTTAAATATAGCCAAGATCGTTCTATTCGTTTCTTCTTCCCTTAAAGCTCATGTTTCTATTTTTTTTTTGTATTTTTACAATCCTCGTTCTTTCTTCATTTCACGTCTCTTGGCTTCACTGTCTTCTCATACCGTAGCTATTCGTTTTCCTATGCGCACCCCACACCCCTGTGTCGCCACATTCAAAGAATTTTTTGAAAAAAAAACATCACCAAGTATCAACCCCTAAACACCCTAAAAGCATTCTCGTGGCTTGTACCAATTCTAAGAACGTATATTTATTCTAACCTCATCCTGCATTCCTGAACAGTATTATTGAGTATATACACCGTTATTTGGTACAATGGTTTAGAATTTATGAATTTCGTTTAAAAAAAATTTCAAAATTAATTTACCAATAGAAAGTATGCAGCGTGCAGATTCCATAAAGAATATTCGGTGTCCTGTGGTCTATAATTAACCCAGAATGCACTTGGATGCACTTCGTGAGATGCATTCCGTTTTTCAAACAATCGAATATCCCGCGTTGAACGTCCAATCGACGTCGTTTCAGAGACATGGCCGACCTTAAATCTAGCCAGCTCGATCGCTCCTCTAGGAAGTAGAACGCAAACACGTTGCTGGTCTAAATTTATCCACGTGTCCCGAGCATGCATAATACCTTTTCACATTGTGCATGTGCTCACGTATCCTTAGCAATGTACTTACATTGCTTGTAAGGCAATCGGAATTCCCACCGATAGAAATTCACTTCCGGAAATTCCAGTCGATAGGATCTAACACAGTCCCACGATAACGGCTAGAATCGACACCAAACGTAAATGAAAGAGCGACGAGCATAAAGAAAATTAGCCCAAGAGAAAATCTTAAATAAAAAAAATTGCTCAAAATATAAATTCCTTGTACAGTTAAAATTCGTGAAAAAAAAATGACTCAAAATGATTTTGTACTATTGCCAAATATTCGAAAAATACATTCCGTCGAATTTGCTTTTACGTCGAAAATCTAAAGTTCGGTTGTCCCTCTGTCAGTTGACATATCGATTGTTTTTGATAAGTATCGATTATGAGACCCCAGTGGAATATCGACTTGCATCGTTAAAAATTCGTCTGACTACCTAGTCATTTATCTACTTGCGCAACGGCAGGGATAACTGGAGCGTCACGTGATTAACAGATCGATCTGGTTAAGTCACTTTGAAAACGGACACCCTGTATATTTCTGAATGCGTCATGTGGCCCAATGTATTTGAAGCCGTTGAAGAAAGGTTTACACGAACCAGGGTAGCAGACGATGTCTGGGAAAGACCCGACTAATTTTGTTATACGTAAATGCGCGACGGTTTCGCATATAGAAATTGCCGTAACGCAGCGCGGCTGTGCAGTCAAGAAAAAAAATGAAAATGCGCTATTGAAAAAAAAAAACTCAATCATTGCCTAAATAATTTTTTAAAAAATCCAATAAAAATGAAAAATATTCAAATCTCAAATCGCATCCAAGTAAACGTTACGTCGGATCCTGCGTCGAGTATCGATTCCAAAACTGTGATAGTATGAATTTTTTTATCTTCCTTTTTCAAAAATACGTAATACACGTTCACCCTTGAGTGATTTCTTGATAATGGTATATATGCTTGTCGTACGCTAATGCGTTACTGTTATTATTATCATGGTCATTATTGATATGCAAATGGTGTGTATGGAATTGATAAAGTTAAAAATTGTACGTCATCTTCGTTGTAAACACGCTAGCTTGAATTAACGACACTTTGTAAACACTATTTACACGGCGAGAGTAGCCGACGCTTGCGTGCCCGAAGCGCCGCGACGATAAAGTTAATGGACTTCATTTACATTGCATAATTGCGTGGCGGCTGGACGCGAGCACGGATAAGTCTAGGCGGCGGTGGTTTCAGCCCTTTTCAAAAAGGTACGTGAAACCTTGAAAAGCACGAACCGCATACAGGAATCTTATGCGTGAGGGGTATACCTATATACGGCGGTTAATGGATTGTTGAGCCATAAGAAAAATAGCGTTAATATATTCACATGCGATAAGCGGTCCGAGTAGTTTATAAATAATAGTACAGATGCAGATGGACCCGTTGGCTAATTTTTTTTATTAATTCGATTAATAAACCTGCCTAAAACAACGTGACCAATGTTGATGGAATCTTAGAGACGATAATAAATCGTAAAAATAAGGTGGACGTAGATAGATGAAAATTCAATAAAGATTGAATATCGTCTTACCACGTTTTGTTAAACAACGTTAGTACAGTCGGATAAAGAAATTTAACGAGTGACTTACGTAGCTTTTGTAGGATGACATGATCCCTGGTCGTTTTAGTCGATATATTATTTTTCAATATTAATATATAATCCTGGAAATCGTACTTATATACAGTCACTGGTAAAACAGTAAACGTCCCGCACTTCCTGTGGTTTTCGAAGGTTGCGCGAAAAATTTGGAAAATTTCAAAAAAATTTTTAATTAATTTTTGCGTTAGCTATCGATAGTTGACGATCGAATTGACTACGATCGATCGATCGAGATCGATAATCACTCGCGAATTAAAGATCGAGCCCACGTATATTGTTTTTTTTTTTTGAAAAATAAAAAAAAAATTTTTTAAACGCAACGCACGGGACGAAGTGCGCGAGAGCGCGCACTACCGGCGCTCGACGTTTCGGACGAGTCCCGGACGAGTCTCGGACTTGAAGAGTCGGCAACCCGCGAGAGCCACTTCGTCCTCCCTGCTTCACTCGCTCACATATTCATTCTCTCTTTCTCTCTCTCTCTCTCTTTCTTCTTTTCTCTCTCATTCACGCCTCACCAATCTCCGGTACTCTCTTCGGTATCCTTGTCTCACTCGTACAGTATTTTCTCCCTGTGAGAGAGAGAGAGAGAGAGAGAGAGAAAGAGGGAGTGAGCACGTGTGTGAAGGAGTGAGAGAGCAAACGAGACCTATTTTAAGAATAGCTTTAATCTCTTTCTTCTATGCACAGCAGAGTCTCGTAGGGAGTCCGTGTTGCGCCTGTAACTTCGTTGAGGATGAACCTGCTGAGTGAACGGATGAACCGGAAGTGGCTCAACGTCCGGAAACAACCTGAAACAACGTTGAGCTTACTGGTTCGAGTTAAGGCAATTAGAATTTTCTATAGACGTCTGGCTAAATTATCTTAATAGTTTTTTGTAGTAAGGAAACTAGAGTTGGATTTAATGTTTTATGTTTTTTAGGTAAGATTAAAATTATTTTTTTTTTTGTAAAATCTCTGTGGGGGAATTTTTTCCAGTTCGGGTAGAATGTTTGTGGCTTGTGTCTGTATGCATCTGCTCGTATCTCGTATACGCAAATTCGGTTAGGTAGATCGTTCTTGAAACTATATTGCTGCGGTAATGGAACCACGAACTTGTGAAACTACCAGGAAACTCTTTGGGCAGGAAATGAAGGCAATGTTGCTGGCGGATGGATTCCGCCATTTTGGAATATTTCACCCTTGTCTAGAACGAACGATGAGGATCTTGAGAATCTAGGGAACACTGAGAAGATGGGAATTATCGTGTCGTCTGTTAAAAGGTTTATCATTGGGATGCTGCGAGTGTTTTTTTTTTATATGGATTCAAATTTCCCGCCAAAGATTATTTATGAGTGTCTAATGCTATTTACGTGTCATTAAGAGAATTTCGGATAAAAAGTTCCCAATTTGACGTTTTATTTACTCGTGAAATATTTATTGTAAACCATCAAACTGAAGCTTATGAGGAATTTTTCCTTGTTTCCAGAATAAGTACGCGTGACCGGCTAATTTGTAAATATAAAGTAGAAAAAGAATTAATAACCTGGACTTCTAAAAATAAAAGTATGGCTTTTCAAAAATACTTTTTTTTACGCAGAATTCTTGTTTCGTTGTCTTATTTTACTAATGGCTTTTTTATTTTCGGATAATACATGGTCGAACCCTCTGTGATTAGAATACTCTAGATGTTTTTTTTCGTACTGCCATCTGGCACTAAGTCCCGGTACCAATAGTAAACGTAACAGCAACGAATATTTTAACGGGTGTTTCGGGAATACAATATTAATTTTCAAAATTGTCGATTAACTTTGTTAACGTTTATAGAAAAAAAATACCTTAAAATAATCAAGTACTTTCGTTTACTGCAGATAAATAGATCAGAAATTTACGTGCACTCGGTTTCACGCGAGTCTGCAATACGGGTCATCGACAATGCTGCCACCTATGAGTTGCAGCATCTATCACTTCGTAAAATCAAAGAAACTATGATCAGTCGTTCTTGAACCAGCGACAAGTCGTCATTGTCCTTCATAGATACACGTGCAAGTTCCACAAATATTCACTCGGTTGTCAAATTTCGGCCAGAACCAAATTGAATTTCTACAGAGATGAGTAGGGAGCAGATATGAGTAGGGAGATGCACAACGCTACAGTTTTAGGCGATACCAAAATTATGGCGCTAAATCGTAGCGGCGAGTCCGGGAGTAGAATTTTGTTACCATCGCCTCCGTCGATAATGCACATCCCGCCGTAGCCGACCTGAACGTGATCACGAACGGGTAGCCTGGCCGGCAGAGATTCTCCGTAACTTACCGCTGGTTCCCAGAGCAACCCTTAGAACGAGGCCGCTCATCAGATATTGCCTAAATATTTTTTTTCCTAATCTTAAATTCAAGTGGACAGTGTAAGCTCGATAAGATTTACTAAGACAGAAGCCAGCACCTCATGCTTGCCTGCGTTAAGGAGCGCAGCGATTCGGTGCTAGCTTCCAGCATTATTTAACAATAGTTCCAGACGGAACTATGGTCCCAATATTGAGTACTAGAGATAACTATTCCGGAACTGTTTGAAACACCATCTGAAAACAACACTGAAAATCAGCTCCTTATGCATACCTGCACTGAAGCGTATGGTGCGACTTATAATAACCTTAATAGGTATTTTACCGATGGTAGGTATCGTCTAAAACCGTAGCGTTGTGCATTTCCCTACTCATCTCTGTTGACCATCTCCCAATTCATCTCTGTATTTATCTTCAGCCGATGCTGTCGTTAACTCTACATGGTCTTTGCCGATGGCGCTGTAAATTTTTTGTGTGAATGCTTCAAACATATCACGGAAGATGGATAGATGTTATATAAAATTTTTTTTGAAAAGCCCGCCTCTGATCCACGCTTTTAAATTTCAAAATCATATAATCTGACTTATCCTCATTTCTCTCGCAGTAGCTGATTTTGTAAATTCTGAAAAAAAAAAAGCTCCCCCATAAAATCTCAAAAAACTTTCCAAAATTAAGTCCTAAAAATGTGTACTTTAAAAGAAAGTCGGTGAATTAAATCGCTATAACTTCGTCCTTTCACTTTGCATTGTATTCAAACGACTTTTACTTGACAAGTTTTTAAATTGCGTCAGCGATCGTATTGGCAAGTTTAAAAAAGCACTCAGTTGCCCTTGGGTAAGGTTGCTTGGAAGCAGATAAAGTATCAAAAATCGAGAGACACGAAATATTTGACTTCCCGTATGTATGAAATGTCACGTTTACTACTAATTAGATTAGTTTAGGCTATATAAATTAAATAGTCATTGGCATCAAGTTTCCCTTCACTGGGAATTCGTTTTTCGATAATTTGACGTATAACAAGATTTTGGTATCTTACTCGATATTCGCCATAAAGCTCCAAGGCTTTAAGGCTGTTTTTATCATTAATTTGCGTGACCGTATCGGCTGTTTTAATCAAGTTTGAGAAAAGCCACTCAGTTCGAGTTTCACGTCGAGTTCGAAATCACCCAGAAATATTTGGTTCCGGATATAGGAACGCTCGCTTATAAATATCCGACCGCACGCAATAAAAATATCAGTGAGCAAGTCGCCACACTTACGAGTCTTCAGGAGTGACAAGAATTTGAATTTTGGTTGACTTTTAGAAATAAAAAATTGAACGATCAATTTATCTACCGCTAAAAAAAATTTGGCGAAGATAAATTCTTAGTAAAAATTAATTTGAGCACACGAATAAATATTATTTGCAGTTTGGATATCAGTTTATGATTATGTATGTATTGTCAAGTTGTTTGAATTGGAAAAGTTTTGTGGCCAAAATTTTTAGAGACAGTTTCGTCATTCTTCGGGATTTTTCACCAACGACGAATTCGTTTGAAGTTTACGTGGCCAATTTAATAATATCGAGTGTTAGTCACGAATTTTTCAAAAACAGCCGGATATCGTTTTGGCTCTTTTATCTTGCAGTATTTTCACACTTTTCTTACGCTCAGTGATTCAGTACTTTTTGCGTGGGAGGTTTTTTATGCATACCGATATCAGTTTCTCTTTTGCAAGCTGCCATTTCCATTGGTAAAATTCATGCGACCCACGCATTCATTTTTTGCATTTTTGAGTATTACATATATTGTGTAACACGCGAGTATGTTCAAAAATAATAAACCATGCCAAAAAGTACATTTCAGCGAAACATAAAATCCCAGTGGACGATTTTCAATTTGCAAATCTCAATAAAGTTTCTAAATTATGACACCAGCCATGGAACAGAAAGTGAATAGCAACAAATTACGAAATTAGATTTGCAGTTGGCAAACTAGGTCGAATCAGATTGTTTATGATTGCAGGACTATTTTGAGAAGTGTCTGAGCATTCGATTAATCCATTGTCTTTGGTTAAAAATGAAACCAAAAAAAGTAGACACAATTTTTATATTATAAAAAAAATTAGGGTTTAGTTTTCTTAATTTTTTAATAAAATTTTCGTTAAATTTGGAAAATTCTAAATAGCCATAAAATTGTTTTCCATTGTTTCTTAAAGTAATAGATCACTTTTAAACACATATTTGGAATATTTTTTTTTAGAAATTCTCATGTGGTTCCAATAAAAGAAAATAGTATTGGATCTTCTTCCTTGTAATATTATTAGTTTATTGATTGACCAGTCTAGATTTTTTTTTGGGACAGACGCTCTGGAGCCACCTGTGGCTCAATTCGTGTCACGTCAACTCGAGCAACACAAACTTTAGGTTCACACGATTTATAGTGATAAAAACAAGAACGAACACGTGTTCGACGTTTGTTCAAGATCGAGTGACTTCGATTTTGAAAAATTTAAAAAATTTGATTAAACATTACAGAATAATTATGTAAGAAATTATACTCTACAAATTTTCTACGAAATTGATTTTTTTAATTTTGACAACAAAATATCAGTATCATCCTGTCATTGTCAGCTTGGCTCAATTTCCAAGCGAGAACGTGCGTGCAAAATTTTAATTAACAAAAACAGCACTGGTCACGTGATTTCAAAATTAAAAATATCCACGATGAAGGATGAATAATCTTTTTATATTCATCTATATATACTCAAATAATAACCCCCTAATCGCAATATATATTACTCGTGTTAAAAATTTATACAAGGCTATATATAATATATATTATATATATTTTTATTTGCTTTTCGAAATCTGTATACTAATTGCCTAAATCACACGATACTTGGTACCTTCAATTAAAATCTCACCTCGATCGAAGGATTGGGGGTGTTTATAAACACTCGTCCACGAGTCAAGATCTTTTAATACGTTGCATGTGAATTCAAGCAGTGGGAGTCAGAGGAGTGTATATTTAGAAAATTAGGGCAGCGTGCCTAACCGAGTACTCGGAGACAGTCCTTCCTTTTAAACTAGCCTTAAGACGATAGACAAAGAGAAGTGATAACGATCAAGGGCTCTTAGAATAATTAAACAATTATATTTTTTCAATTAAACTAAAATCTTTTCAAACGATAAAAAAGTATTTTTGAAATATTTCCTCGTATACGGTAAAGAAAAACATGTAATAACCATTCAAAAATGTAATAATTTATTTCACTCAAATGACTCAGATACTCAAAACGGTTTTACGATTTTTTCCAAATTTTTGAAAAATTTATATTTTCAAGGTACATTACTGTCATGAATCCGCTGCCAAAGACATGACACAGTGCACATGGAGGCCATTCAATAAGAGTATAACAATGAGCGCTCGAATCTGGTTCTCTGGTTCTCTGTTCCGTGTGCAAATACAAGGAAGTTCTGTGCTCCTGAACGCTATTTAGTATAGCCGAAACCGAAGTTATTCTAGGCATGGTCGTTAATGCCTGGAATTCTCCACTAGAGTGAGCCACCCGAGAGTGCGCTAACAACGCTGAAGAGCGAGGAAGAACGGAACGAGAGAGGCTAATCTCAAATTACTTGAGGAGCTTTAGCCAGGCTGGTGAGCATCTCTTGCCCACCACCGTCCGGCGACCTTTTATAGACACTCCTGGTAGTGGGGCGAAGATGTTAGGCCAAGAAAATCCAGTGAAAACGGTAATTTTATTACAAAAATTTTCTCATCTCAGACCTCGTGAATTCACGGGGTTACGGGAGTGTTTGTTGAATTTTTTTTCAAATTTGTAAAAATATTACGGATACTTTTGAAATGATTTTGGCCTTTTCCAATCTCTTATTGAGAGACAATTTTGAAATTTTTTTTCACACTGATACATGGTCTGTCATCGGAGATCTCTCTTATGGGTTCTCTTTGATCTTTGACAAAAATACCAAGTTTGTTAACCAGTCAGAGGGCACTGCGTACGACCGTTTCTGTCATCGAGTGGTTGTCTGCAAAAGCAGAGACGCCATTGTCGCGAATACTAAGATGCCTGGCGTTTCTAGTCCACGATAAGAAATAACGACCAGAAGATAACTGATTAAACGGAATGAAAAATGGGTAAAAAATATTTTGCGAGAAATCAGTTTCCGTCGAAGAAAAGAAAGTCAAATAAAATATTTCGACAGATCAAATTGATATTTTAAAAAATCTCTTAACTCTATTAAATTATTTTCGGCGCAAATCATAAAAAAAAAATTAAAATGACCAGTTTCCAGACAGCTACGTAAAAATAGTATCGCGTATCGCGAGCCACGACTCGTAATAACCCGTAAGATTCCACAAGGGTGACTCAACCCACGGAAAGCCTATCAAATCGCAATAACCGAGTAACACTCAGCTAAAGTCTCACCTGAGCAACCCACCCCCGACTAGCATGATCCCCAACCCCCAAAAAAGCCACCCTTAAACCGAAATCAAAAATTCAAACCCACCCTCATCAACATACGTGAAAACATCCCGAAATCCTAAATGACGTCACGAGACAATTAGCTGCCAAAGTCAGTTAAGACATTGACAGAGGGGGGGGGGGGGTCCGTGTTTGGAACAAAGGGATGGTCTAACAATAAAAAGACATTCAACACCCCCCGATGATACCTATCTGGCTCGTGGCACCTTGGGCTACAATGTTTTTGGAAATGTAAACCGCCACCGGTGGCGTCTTACGCATCAGCCTGAGGACGAAGATTTCCTTGGAGGTTGGTGGTGGAGGACGGTCACGTGGGTGCCGACGGTCTGCGCATGCGCCGCTCGTAATTTTGACGGGGCCATGGAGCGGCCGGCGCGCCATACGAACGACGGGTCGCGCACTACGAGTAGGGCGCTGGTCGGCTCCGAAACCCAAGACACGACAGAGGCGACTGATACCAAGGCCAGGATAGACCGGACTTCGAAAATATCTGTAGAACCCGAATACGAAACGCGAAGGGCACAGTAATCGTGCTTAGAAGGGAGGAAATTGTATAATTAAGTGAAGATCGTACAATCGCTCGTCTCCGTTGAAGATCATTATGTCTTCCTCAGCGGTCGCCAAAAGTTCCAAGTACACGTACCGCTCGTCCGGTGGTGCAGGATCTGCCGATGTCAGCATCGAGTACAGCGCCGACCTGAGCGCTCTCTCCAGGCTCGAGGTAGGTAATCATTGACCGTTTTAAAAAGTCATTTACCCGTTACAATCCCATTCCCATAATCACGTCCTACATTGACTCCATGCGATTCATCCTTTGCACCGAACGGTTCTAGACTCGATCAGAGATTTTGATGATCCTTTGTTCTGTCAGGGGGTACCGTTATGAGGTAATAAGTATCGTTTTTGGGTTGAGGATAATTTTGTGATCATCCAATATTTTTTTTTTTTGATCACTGCGGTTGAGTGGTAGAGGACTCGGATGATTCCTCTTCGTGTACGAACGTCCTTGAAACATTTACTGCTTCTATGGATGGATGATGCTGATGATGAGGATGACAACCCGGTTCGTGGATGGTTACCGTCATTCGCCATCATCGAGAATGACTCTGTGATAAGGATTAAGTGACTTCATGATTGTCGTCCAAGACCCAATCATCGCTCAAAGTGAAAAAAAAAACTTGTGCCCGAAAGTTCAGTGACCATAAGGGATTGTTAGTGCCAACTGACCGAACCAAAGTGTACTCATGCTCTAGCTATCGGATTGCTCCGTACTAAAATAGTCATGGATTATCTTTAAATATCTACCGATCGTACGTCCGTATTTGCTAACTGCCCAGTAACGTATCCTTGTTCTTTTTCTCTTATTCTTTATTTCGGGGAGACTCGACGTAAATGTCAATTACGAAGAGAGGAAAAAAAAATCCTTATGGGAGAGAAAATGTTGGACATTAACACCGTTTACGTAGGAATTTGACAAATTGTTGTGGGTTTATAAATATTAACGTTGTAAAAAAAAGCTATATAAGACCATTGATTTTTTTTTAATCGACATACATTTCTCCGGTTACCAATAACTTTATACACCCGAACCTTAGTACCTTTCGATGACCTGTAACCTATTTTTCCTCATTTCTGGCATTGACCGAGTTGTCCTAATAATTATTTTGAATCGATGACAATTCTAGCCCTAATTTTTTTTACAGGACAAAATCCGCCTCCTTCAGGATGATTTGGAGTCTGAGAGGGAGTTGCGTCAGAGGGTGAGTTAAAAATAATGAATTTCGTATTTTTGATAAAATTTGCAATCAATTACCCAGAGTAACAGAAATCACGGGGAATTTTGTAATCTAAATTTTCATGCGATAAGAACCTAAGCATTCTTGGGTATGGTGGATATTATTTTTGGATCTTGCTTATCGAAATATCGTAATTTCAACTTGTGTAAGAAAATTCGGGAAACTACGTCTGCAGTTGTAGTGGGGACGCGCCACTAGGTTGAAATGTCCAGCTCTCGTCGATTCTATTTTCGGGTGCTCAGGCCTTCGCGAGCATCTTCGCATTCCTTCATTCCAACGGCTTGTAGCCATCGCACGTAGACCTCCCACTTTACGTGAGAAAAATCGGCCGCCATTATGGTACCGGTTCGATTGATAATGGTGGACGCGCATGCGATTATACTCTGGTACCGCTTGGTACCCGTGACGACGCCATAGAGAAAAAGGTGACCTATGACACGTGTCATAGTTCAACTGTCTAATCGTAAAAATACGAAAAATAACTTGGAACCATTTGCAAAAATTTGCAAAAATTTTCATCCAGTAGAGCATATGTACTTGTCATTTAAATCCCATAACTAAGCGATCAGCTGAAGATCGGTTGAAAATGATAACAGATCTGTAAACGTGACTTGATCCAACGTCAAATTTTTCATTGTATTACCGAAAGTATAAATTTCGAAAGCGCAAATGGAATGGGCAATGCACGCGGAGCTTGTTCTTCCGAAAAAAAAAGAATTGATGAGTTTTTGTTTTAAAAAATACGTGACGTCACTTCTGTTGCTCACGGTGCCTTCAGCCGCCTCAAGTTTATCTACTGCGAATAGATTCGTCTTAAATCCAATTTTAAAATTCCCGCCATACTCGCCGTGGCGAACAAAGAAAACACCATACGCCTATGGCCGATCGTTCAGTACTACCAACCCAGTGTTACCTATATCTCTTAACGATAAACGGCTCGTTTGTAATATGAATAAAGGTCTGCGTATAAGTAGATTCGCTTGTCCGAAATTAGATCGCGCTATTCACGGTGTGAGGAAACATGACGTCATGCGCGCGCCGAGGGCACCGAGCCATGCACATCGTCATTATCGTCTCCCGAAAAACAATCTGATGAATCATTTGGTCCATAATGGGTGTTAGATACCAGCTTAGAGATCGGAAGGTCTTGCGGAAGTTATTACATAGCGCATAGGAAGAATAGCGTCAATCAACTGATCAGACGGTCATCTGCGCATGCGCATAGACATGTGCGCATGCGCGTCCGACGTGTTTACCAATTCCAACGCTGACGGCATCATGCAAATGAATGAATTATGAAGGGAAAAAATTGCGTAAATTTTAACTAATGATCAGTACTTTGTATTACTGTGTTCTTTGGTAATTTTTTCTTTTATTTTCTTTTTTTTTCTTTTTATTGTAGATCGAACGCGAGCGCGCTGATCTGAGCGTGCAAGTCATCCAGCTGTCCGAACGCCTTGAAGAGGCCGAGGGTGGCGCCGAATCTCAGGTAAAATAAATTTCTTAATTTAAGGTTTTTTGAAAAATAATCCATAGAGTGTAGCTTGAGAAGAGAAGTACGTATAATATTTTGTCATTGATCTATTCTCTCCCAATGAATAATGTTTTATTTGTCATGAGACTGGCCAATAAAATACTTGGTACAGTACGTTTATATTATTCATATCGTATTAATGATTTTCATCACGTGTCATATAGTTCGAGATCAACAGAAAGAGAGACACGGAGTTGGCTAAGCTCCGTAAGCTCCTCGAAGATGTCCACCTCGAAAGTGAGGAGACCGCCCACCTCCTGCGCAAGAAGCACCAGGAAGTCGTGGTTGATTTCCAAGATCAGATCGACCAGCTTTCCAAAGCTCGTGCTAGGTTAGTATTTTCGAAATTAAAAAAGATAACGAATAACATGAGGAGATTTTTTGCGTCAAAAATATCGGTCGCTAAATTTTGTTAGAAAAAATCATACAACTAACATCCGTTTGACGTGTTCGCGACAATTTGAAAAAAAAAATTGGAATGAATGTCACGAAAATTTGTTGCAACGATTTTGGAAAAATTCTTTTTCAAAATATTTACTTCATTCAAATTGGTACCGGATCCTGCGCGTTTCACGACGAGGATTTATAATTCCATATGTGATTCAGCGCGGCCAAAAGCGAGGTAGCCTGAGATCGGTTCTCGTAGTATGAATCAGACTTAAGGATCTCACGTAAATATAGCAAATCCCGGTCGGAAAGTATCTTAAAATTTCTCGGATTATGCCTGCAAGACTGGCCGCTGTCCAAGCGAAGAGAAGTCGTCGCGGCGCACCTGAAATACATAGAGAACCGTCCCTCGGGTTTCTAAACATAGGTTAATGTTCCGGCGCCCGGCGTCGTTCCTTGGATCTCCACGACAATGTTACAAGGACGTCGTCGGATAAGAGAAGAAGAGCTCTCTAATTAACGGGGTGGCTGACTATTTTTGCGTGACTTTAAATAAAGACAAAAAAATTAGCCATCGCGACATTTTGACCGTGACGTGAGGCTTTAGACGGTTAATTGAGTGTTAAAAGATCAATAAGCTTGATGGATACACGACTTACATTGACACTTGTGAATTGAGCTTTAATGACTCGGAAAAAAAGTACACTGATTTTGGATAGAGTATTTTTACTTGGAAAAAAATTATGAATGATTTTTTTTTTTGATTTCACG
The DNA here is from genome assembly GCA_030142495.1 of Cephus runcator. Taxonomy (NCBI): domain Eukaryota; kingdom Metazoa; phylum Arthropoda; class Insecta; order Hymenoptera; family Cephidae; genus Cephus; species Cephus runcator. Next base: position 8,814 of record JARQTC010000104.1, on the reverse strand, counting down.
TCATTCTTATTTATCCCGTATACAAATGATAGTTTCTAAGAAACTTAAAGCTCGTCGCTGAAGTCATTTATTCACTTTAATGACTTCCGGCTTTGCTGGAACATTAGTCTTGTGGATCGAGCATTATGACAGTAACTTGTCACGTGTCGAACGCGAGATCCTGTTTTTATTTTTTTTTTTTTCTGTATCTTATGAAGCACCCAGTATGAATTTGAATAAAAATAAATAAATTTTGACTTAGACCATTTTGAAAATCACAAATATTTATTCAAATAACATTTCATTCGAGCGGTGTCCGATAAAAATTTCGTAATGACATTCTCCTCTTAGAAAAAAGCTTTTTTTGACTTTTCCAAAATTCTCAAATATTTTTCAAACATTCTAGTGGCGGACCACCGAAAACGTTCCACCTGTTTGACAAAGACGCGACTCGAAATACGTAATGGCGGACTCTGTTAAAATAGCACTTGTAACTTGTGATGAACAGTTTTTTGTTTTTTCTTAGTTCTGTCTCTTTCTCTCTCGCGTACATAGTCTACTCTCTTTCGGACTCTGCGGGTCTCTTGCTCTCTCCTACTATCTCTCTCTCTCTCTCTCTCTCTCTCCCTTTTGCTCGGCCGCTTGCTCGGCTTATGACTATTTTTAACCGTGCGAGTAGCGAAGCAATCCTCAACCCCACGTTGGCGCGCCATATTAGTACACGCGACTGGCCCGAATCCCCACTATCCTCAGAATCAACTGACTGACACCTTACACCTTCCACGGAGTGTAGGTGGATGTAAATTTTGTGCAATTTTTACCCCTTCGGAAGAAAAATGTTGTTGACACGTTGCTCACATGGAATTCGCACATGGACAAATATGTATCATGAAAAAAAAAAGAAACCTTACGTATCCCTAATATATCTACAGATCGTCTATTTTGGAATTGCTACGTGAAGTAAATATTTTAAGAAAACTGTATTTAAAAAATCCAAAAATGTCACCGGGCAGCTGTCAATGAATGATTAGTATCGGTTAGTCATAATAACACTGTACTAGTCTAACACGAATAAGCAATGATTAATTAGAAAAAAAAAAACATTCAAAAATAACGAAGTCTATTTTCGAAAATATTATGAATAAATAAATTTAGAATATTTTCAAAAATCTTATCCTGCACGTACGGTAACTCAAATATCGACATTTAATATTTACGAGTTTTCGTATCTTGGAAAGGGGATAGATTTTGAATAATTCTTTTTTTTTCAGGGCCGATAAGGAGAAGTCGAAATTCCAACAAGAAGTGTACGAACTGCTCGCTCAGGTCGACAATGTCACGAAGGAAAAGCTCCTGTCCATGAAAACCGTTGAGAAACTCGAAGTTCACGTATCTGAGCTTAACGTAAAGATCGAGGAGCTGAACCGCACGATCGTCGACATCACCAGCCACAAGACTCGCCTCTCCCAGGAGAATATCGAGTTGACCAAGGAAGTCCAGGACCTTAAGGTTCGTCCACAGTCAGCGACCACGCATATAATCAAAACTATAGTTAAAAATCCATGAACGAAGTCTGAATGAAAAAAGAAACCAAAATCCAACTTGTATTGCAGGTGAACATCGAGAACGTCGTTTACCTGAAGTCTCAAATCGCCGGACAACTCGAAGATGCCCGCCGTCGTCTGGAGGACGAGGAACGTCGTCGTTCTTTGGTCGAGGCCTCCCTACACCAGGTGAAATTTCCAAAAAAATTTCAAACAAATATTTCAAAAAAAGAATACTCCAAATTGGACAACTCATAATTTCATTGATCAACATCCAGGTTGAGGTCGAGCTGGAGTCCGTTCGCGTCCAGCTTGAAGAAGAATCTGAGGCTCGTCTGGACCTCGAACGCCAGCTGGTTAAAGCCAATGGTGAGGTCTCTGTATGGAGGTCCAAGTACGAGACCGAAGCGAATGCTCGTGCCGAGGAGGTAATTAATTTTTTATATTAATTAGATCTCGAATAATTAACAGTCATCACAAACCCTTCGTTATTGTCGTTCAGGTTGAAGAACTGCGTCGCAAGTACGGCGCTCGCATTCAGGAACAGGAAGAGCACATCGAAACATTATTGGTTAAAATCAATAACCTCGAGAAGCAGAAGTCTCGCCTCCAGTCTGAGGTCGAGGTTCTGATTATTGATCTCGAGAAGGTAAATGATCGATCTGATTGATTTTTCGAATTACTTTTTTTTTCTCAAGTTTAACAACTTCGACCTCTCTTTCAAGGCCAATAGTACCGCGCGCGACCTCCAGAAGCGTGTTGAGCAGCTGGAGAAGATCAACATCGAGATCAAGTCTCGTTTAGAAGAAACTGTTAATCTCTACGAACAAAGTCAACGTGATCTTCGCAACAAGCAGCAGGAACTTCAGCGCACCAATGCCGAGCTGGACAAGACTCGCGAGATGAAGGATCAGCTTGCACGTGAAAACAAGAAGCTTGGAGGTAATTCATACCATATTTTCGAATTCAATTAGAAATTTCAAAACGTGCTAAATATACATTGGAACACGTTGAGAGATCTCAGTATTGAGTACAATTATTTTTTTAACAATTCTTATATTCAATTAACAACATTGATGATCATTCCTCCAGATGACCTGACCGATGCCAAGAACCAACTGGCTGACATGAACCGCAGACTCCACGAATTGGAACTGGAGCTTCGTCGTCTGGAGAACGAGCGCGAGGAATTGGCTGCCGCCTACAAGGAAGCTGAGGCTGTGAGTGACCGAAAAATCTTTTTGAAAATTGATCCCAGAGCGATCGAATTATTTTTTAACACATTTTCCTTTTTGGGCCAATTTTCGAAATACAGGGTCGCAAGGTCGAGGAGCAGCGCTCTCAGCGATTGGCTGCTGAGCTTAGCCAGTTCCGTCACGAGGCCGAACGTCGTCTGGCTGAGAAGGACGAAGAAATCGAGGCCATTCGGTAAGTAATAGTAGTCATATATTAGTCGGACTGCACATTTTTTTTTCCAAAAATTTCCAACTGATCCTGAATATCCAAAATAATTTTTCTATCTTGCGTATGTATGAACTGATGCATGCGACTGTATTTTGAACTTTGCCCTAGGAACTTTTGAGTTTGAAAACAATCATCGACACGACAGTCATTTAGTCAATAAATTTAACCCAGGGATTTTTCTATCTCTGAAATTATATTTTACCGACTGAGCTTAGTAGGACGTGACGTAACTCCATTGTATTTTTATTCACGTAGCGTGGGGACACGTTCTGTTTCTACCCAGTGATCTATTAATAGAGGGTACTTCGAATTAGTCATCGATGTACAGCCGTGATAAATTAATTCGTTGACTGTTCCTTCCTGACACCTCTAGTACGATGAATGATCTATTTGGAGCTAATGAAACATTTTCAAATTTCTTTCCTCTAATATATTTCTGTGTCTATTCGACACAGTTGATAATTGATACAAAATTTTTTGAAAAAAATTTCTTTCACACTCAAACAAATGCTGATCGATTTTTTTTATCATCGACGTGGATTATTAAATATATTTATTTCAATTGGAAATACGTCGCACGATCAATGACTTGGGATCGGTAAGCTCTCGAAGTCTCAAACTATATCTGGCCCAAGAGAGCCGTCTCTATTAATAAAGCGTGAAACCAGGCGTGCATTGCCGAATACACGATCCATTTATTTGCATTGGATTCTGATTGGTTGCTCTCGATCGACAATTCGATTTGGCAACCATGAAAAAAGGTACAAAAGTAACAACGGACCTTCTTTACGACCCTAATTATCAGTAACGTCAACCGCATCGTCCGTCCGCTGCGTTTATTGCGCCGTTGACAGTTTCGCATGCACGACGAGACCGAGGAGATCAGTGATAATTAATAAAGAAAAAAAAAAAATGACACCAAGTATATAAATCGGCAAAACAATTGATAGTAAAAATCATTTTAAAAAATAGATTCAACTGGTCATAAATAAATTATTCTTTAAAAATCGACCCAACGAGTCATCGGGAATCGTTGTTTGAAAATTTGTCGAATTTTCGAATATACGTAAGAAAATTTTTTTTATCAAAAGTGAGGTGGAGGAAAGTTGAAAAAAATTGTCAACGATACGAATCGATCGAAACGAAAAAAGAAATGGCAGGAAGTATGCCGCTCTGTCAGATGCCACTGGAATCAAAATGGCGTCATAAGCCGACCTACGTTTACGATAAGAATTACGGTTACGGAATTAACTACTACCAGCCAATGATCGACTATATAGACCAAAAGCAAAATCGAATCAGAGCCAAGTCCGAATATCCCCACTTGCCTTGGTCAGATGGCCGGGCACTTTGGGAGCACAAGAAGGTTCATCCGTACACGAAGCAAGATCTGGTGAGGTTGGCTTACGACGCTGAAGAACAGGCGAAAGATCATTTGACGCATTTTAAGGTACGCGTTATTATAATTTGTTACGATTCGAAAAAAGTCCCGAAATTTAGAGCGCGGCGTTTTCGATTTTTATCGATGATCCCCGTGACCTTTGGCTCTTTGACCTTTTCGCTGTGTCTAATTCCGTCCTACGGAAGAGGCTGCTTCAGGGCGCTGTTTTGAGAACGACGATCTATGCGGATGCCGCGCGTGTTAGTTTTTTTTTTTAAAGCGCTTTCTTTTTAAAGTTCATCGTCCTATTGATTATTATTATTCGAATGATCGAGAAAGTGCAATATTCTGATCAAAGGAATATTTTCATTTTTGAAATACCAAAAACTTTGGAATTTTTCAGTGGCAATGGGACATAATAAAAACTGAAATTTAAATAAATCAGTCTGGTAGTATTTTGAAAAATAATAATCTTAGCTTTGTGACGACCGATTAAAAATTTTTGGAAATGCATTGTCGTTCAGTAGCCGCAGTCGAAAACTGTTGCCAAAGACTCGAAATTCCTTGAAATTAAATGAAGCCTTGCGATTGGCTGAATTTTGTTTTCGCAAAACTAAGAAGATCAGCTGACAATGTTCACCGGTGCCAAAATAATTTAATCTTTGCACAGCTCATTAAAAATAATAAATGGCAGGGGTCGCATTGAATACATTTATTGTAGAATGTATTTTTTAAAAATTCAAGTTTCCGTTTTTCATCGAATATCCCCAAACCCATCAATAATAATTGTGTTATCGAAATTCCATATTTATAATATACGCTCTTTGATCCATATCCAAAGATAGCGAAGCGCTCGGACTTCAGTCTCTTCAAAACCGTTCACGCGAGTCACGTTTCCAAGGAGGTGCTGCCACACACGCCGCCGGCGAAGCCAGTAATTAAGCTACGCGCCAAAAGCGAGACACGTGACATAAAGCAAGACGCCATGACAGATTTGGAGGTGCAAGCTCTAAAGGACGTGCAGATGATTGGCAACGTGAAAGAAGCTTTAGAGCACGGACGAAGCTTGCGTGGAAAATCAGCCAAAGCCATTGAATTTCAATTGAAAGCTGATGCGCTGATGAATCTATCGCGTGGACAGGAATTGGCCGACATACGGAAGTTTCAGAGAAATGCCGTCCACGTTTTGTGGGACGAGCGTGAGCATTCGCACATAATGGAGGAGCGAACGAAAAATATATTGGACGAGGATAAGCTCATTGAGCCTTTGGATGCTCTGAATCGAGAATTAAAAGGCTTCGAGAAGAAGTCGACTAGTTACTTTTTGGACAAGAGGTACCGGATTAGCCGAACGAAAAGAGAGAGAGAAAAAAAAAGTTAAAGATCCTGGGTAGATAGTTTGAATGTGCCAATTTTGTGATTGTTAATTTACTAAAAGATGATCCCGAGTCATTCGAGTCATGCTGTACTCGTGATGATAAAGCAATTGCGAGGTTCTTTCTTTTAATTGTCTGAATACATTGTGCGAATGTTTTTTTTGTTGTTGTACCTAACTGTACGTTAGTTACTTGTAATACATCCCTAATTGACTTGTATTCCTATCCTGAAAGATTAGGGTAATTTAATATGTACGTCTGTTTGTGATGATTGGAAGTCTTTTGATTTTACAAATTTTTACTTTCATTTTTCTAGCAAGCAGACTAGCATCGAGATTGAACAGCTGAATGCTCGTGTTGTCGAGGCTGAGACGAAATTGAAGACCGAAGTGCAGCGTGTAAAGAAGAAGCTGCAGATCCAGATCACCGAATTGGAATTGTCTCTAGATGTTGCCAACAAGAATAATATCGATTTGCAGAAGACGATCAAGAAGCAGTCCTTGACTCTGACCGTAAGAAACACAGGATTGTTAACAGAAGATATAAGGTTTTCGAAAAATCCAAAGGACAATGAGTAATGTAACTTTATCTTTTCTCCAAGGAATTGCAAGCTCACTACGATGAGGTTCAACGTCAACTCCAGGTGACCCTGGACCAGTTGGGTATCAGCCAGCGCCGTCTGCAATCTCTGACTGTTGAGGTCGAGGAAATTCGCGCCAATTATGAATCAGTAAGTTTCCTTGAAATTTCGCTTTAGAAATTTCCAAAAAATATGAACAATTCCATAAAAAAAACCAAATCACTTGTATCTCAGGCCCTTCGCGCGAAGAGGACCGTCGAGCAGCAGTATGAGGAGTCTGTTAGCCGCATCAACGAGTTGACCACCATCAACGTGAACATCGCCTCCTCCAGGGCCAAGCTCGAACAAGAACTTGCCACCCTCGCCGGCGACTACGAGGAAGTGACCAAGGAGTTGCGCATCAGCGATGAAAGATACCAGCGCGTCCAGACCGAGCTCAAGCACACGGTCGAGATCCTCCACGAGGAGCAGGAACGCATCGTAAAGATCGAGGCAATCAAGAAGTCCCTGGAAATTGAAGTGAAGAACCTGTCCGTCCGCTTGGAGGAAGTAGAAGCCAACGCCATCGTCGGAGGCAAGCGTATCATCAGCAAACTCGAAGCCAGGGTAATTATAACCACACGATATCATATCCGCGCGAAGCGGCAATTCCAATCATTAAAAAAAATCACTTCCCCGCCAGATCCGTGACATGGAACTTGAATTGGACGAGGAGAAGCGCCGACACGCCGAGACCGTGAAGATCCTCCGCAAGAAGGAACGCAACATCAAGGAGGTCATGATCCAGGTCGAGGAAGACTCAAAGAACATCGCCCTCCTCCAGGAGGCCCTAGACAAATCGAACCAGAAGGTCAACATCTACAAGAGGCAGCTCCAGGAACAGGAGGGCATGTCCCAGCAGAGCGTGACGAGGGTGCGCCGATTCCAACGCGAATTGGAAGCCGCGGAAGACCGTGCCGACACCGCCGAGAGCAACTTGACCTTGATCCGCGCCAAACACCGTAGCTTTGTCACCACCTCGACCGTGCCGGGATCCCAGGTCTACCTTGTCCAGGAGACGAGGCAGGATCTCTAAACCCCGTGACCACATCATCATCCCATGACGCTTGAAAATGGCGCATCGTCATCGTCGCAAACGTAGGTATCATGCGCGCATTTGCGCGTGCGCTGTAGTCGCGCATGCGCAAAAGTGCTCAAGAATGTTGAGTTAATAAATTTCTAAAAAAAAAAAAAAAAATCTTGTCGATCATTCAGTATTCGTTAACGGAACAAAAAAATGTGCGATCCTTGATAATTCAGAACGACCTTATTTGGATCGGATTGGATCGGACCAAAACTCTACGACTGTCAAATTGATGGGAGTACGTACGTATACGTTTCGACTGTCAACAGGCACTCCGAAAACAAGCAGCGGAAATGACGACGAAATACATCACGACGATTAATTGTTACACAACAACAGCACGGGGATTTGTTGACTAGCGGTTTCGTAATTCGGCCAATCAGCGCTCATTACTATCAAGAACGAGAAGCATTGTCACTGCTGGAGCTACCCGATATTTTACTACGCCATTCGTATTTTTGCGAATTACGCAAATTTAGCAAACTGTTTGGCTTACGAGACGCGGTACCCGTCAACGAACTAAATGCATTACTTAAGATCATTAAAATAAAATACTATATCATTTTAATTGTAAAATCTAAGCCGAAAAGAACATGCGCATACGTCTATTATACGTACTTGTATTTAAATAATTGTAATTCTATTCTATTGTTATAGATAGGTACTATTGCCCATACACAACTCTCTCTCACTGTACGACATACACAATAACCTATGTCAACTATAATTTAATAATAAACTGAAACGCGTACGTACGATAGATTCGTATGTGTATTTATTGTCTTTTTACTTGATTTTTATGTACTCAATTTTCGATACACCCTATTTGGAAAGGATATTAGGGTTTCATTTGCAGAATTAAAAATTCCGTCATTGTGGTATTTGAGGGATTAATTCTCTCCATTCAACATTTCTAAATTCATAAAATCTTACCCACTGTTTCCCCTTAATTCACAAAACAGCCTAACTTACCCTGCTGATATATGTTCATCCACTCAGTCAATTATATTTCTTTGATATGAACTTAACCTACTTGAAGAAATTTGCAGATGACATCAACAAAGGAAGCAGATTGAGAGACATCGTGCGAGCTCCACCCGTTTTCAAAAGTAGGAAGAAAAATTAAGATTTTCATGATGTTACAAGCTTTCCAAAAGCTACTAGACATTATTGGATCTTGATCTACTACAGAAATTTATTCAAAATATAAAATTGAAGCTAAATAGTATAAACAGAAGACAGAATAGTATAGACCTTGTTTCTTGTTTACTTTTATAACTCTATTCGCTGCGGTCTTTCGTTGCGGTGAATCTTGACTAGGGGTAGACCTTTCGCGTTTAACTTGTCCCTTTTGCGTTTAACTTATC